>SKCR01010249.1:0-22712 GCA_019454045.1 Zanthoxylum bungeanum | reverse complement strand
CTTTAATTCCTTCGTGTCTTCAATATCCAAATGGTAGTCACTTAGGATATGTCAATTATCCTTTTCAATATTTTAGGAATCTTAGGCCAAGCCTTGGTTTTTATAATATTGAAAGGAATGTGCACCTCGTGCTACATGCCCAATTGCAAACTTTGACTTTACTTGAATAGTCAATTAATTCTCCAAGAATTATAAATTGCAATTTTAATACTTCTTAAATCCAAAAATTAGATTTATGACAAGTATATTAAATTAAGCATTAAAGTCATCATTACAAAAATCTTCCAAAGATTTTATACTCTACTTATCTTGCTTAATTTTGGGCTTAAGGTATAATAAGTTATTTTATCCAATAAAGCAACCTATTATTTATTCCCAATTTGAAAATTAAATCATTTAAAATATTTTAATCCTAGATTATATTTTAAATATCCAACTTTTCAATTTTATCTTGATTACAATAGTCCAACTATTTAATCAACGATTAGTGGTACTTTATATATTATAATGATTATAATAGTCCAACTATATAATCAAATATAATCCAAATTAATTAACCTCAATTACATTGATTACTATAATCCAATTATAAAATCAACTGTAAACTGAAATTAATTAATTCAAATATATTGATTAATATAATCCAATTATATATAATCAAGTATAATACAGTCCAACTGTTTAATCAAAACAACAATTTAAATATTAGTCTAACTAACATTTAATCTAATGACAAAATAATTTAAATGAGCGCATATGGCGAGTAATTGAACGAGTATTGCAAATTCAATTCTTGCCTCCCACTATTTTTCGTCGAGCCTCTAACCCTCTGTCAGTACTCGGGAAACCGTGTTTCCTAGTGGGCTAGGATCCCGTTAAATATCACACAATCTTGACTTTGGCCAACAAATTGTATGATAATTAACTAGGTAGATCTCGAAGATCAATTGGATCTCATCCAACTCCTAGATCCAGTAGGTGGACATCCAAGTCCTAACATATATCTTATATATGCCTATACATCGAATGTATACCCTAACCTATTTCCTCTGAATCAACTAGGCCTTGGCTTTGGCACAACAAACCTAATGATTCCAGTCAAGCGCGGACCCATTGACATGGAAGCTTCGTAATCAATGTCAATGGACAAGAAGTGGTCTTGACTTTGGCCAACAAACCACAACTTGGACACGACACCGATATGGAACAAAGCTCGTGATTAAAACACATCTTTGATGGACAAGGGCTTGACTTTGGCCAACAACCCCAATCTCGGATCTTGAGTAAGAATCACTCAATGGAAGGAAAAACGCATGATATTTAACGAGGGTTTTTCGCGTGCAAATTGGCTACCAATTTAATTATCTTTGTTAAGGTCTCATCATCATACACCCTTAAGCATGCATTCTAAACACATAATAAAGCGAGTATGAAATAAAATAATAATGATATGCGGATGGATATTTTACATTGATCCTAGATCAAATCTCTCACTTTCTCTCTCCTGCTAGCACTTGTATTACTTCTACCCGTTACACTACACTTCTAAAGAAACCTCTTTTACATGGAGGGGAATAGGTGAGAAGAGAATACAAAAAAAGACAAAGGAGATAAGGCTGGACACGCAGGTCCAATTTAATAAATCAAATTTATTACAATTTCCAAAATCGCCCAACCCGACTAATATCCATCCGATATACATTATTCAAACATCACAACCATGTGTTCATACAAGCATGTTATCAATCAATCAATCAAATTAATTAATCTTGAATATTAGTGATCATCCAATGTTCAAACAAAGATTTGATTTTTGTTCGAGTCAAACTCGTTTTGCAAACACGTACTCAAAGTACAATTTCTACGAATTAAATTAAATAACATAATTAAATCCAATTTAATACGTATTTAATTCTAATTCATTATTTAATTCCAAATTAAATATTACACATTTATTAACGAACCTTTACGACTTAAATTCCAAATTTAATCGGAACGGGTCTCAAAGCCCGATTAACATCTAATGTTTTATTTAATTAAAGTCCAATGGGCTTTTAATTAATTTCTATAGGCGTGGACTTTGGTCAACTCGGGTCAAACCGAACAACCAAAATCCAATCCGGGAGTTACCCCATAAGCCTTTAAATTAATTTTGGCCCATTAGGCCCAAATAAATAATTAAGGTTCCATTAAGTCATAATTGGACCTTTTGGATTCGGTTTTGGGCCTAATTGGATCCAACCAATTTTGCCTAACCCAACTTTGTTACAACAAAGCCCAAAAGCCCAATTACAACCCAACAAGCCCAATTTCCAAAATCAAGCCCAATTAATTAACTTATAAAATTCCAAATTTCACAATTAATTAACCTAAGTGTAATACACAATCAATTACCCAATTAACATTTCTAAAATATCAATTAGCCTAATTAATCATGCACTTTAACAACCAAATAGTGTCCAACACAATTCAATTAAAATCAAACCCAATTAACATGCTTTCAAGTCTCGGCAATTAGGGGTTTTTCAATTCGATTCGGTTTCAATCCAATTGAGTCCACAATCATAATTTCCCAAATCAATATAATTCATCCAATGAATTAAAACAACAAAATCACAAAGAATTTCATGTTCTTTAAAATCGGCCAAGCCACTTTAAAGGGAAAAATGTTCCAAATCAAAATTCAATCCAATTGAACTTCAAAACAACATTAACCAATTGTTTTAAGTCATCCAATGATCAAACAAAACAAAATTACCAAGACATTAGGGTTATTCCAATTTTCGGCCAAGCCTCCAATTTGGGGAAAATTGAATCCAATCCAATTTCATGAAATTGACCACACACAATCTCAATTAAACATGTTCTAAGCATACTTAAACATCCAATTCAATTAAAACATGCTTAAACACATTTTGCCCAATTTCAAGTTTCAAATTCAACCTAAGAATTGGGGAAAATTGATCTAATCCAATTTTCTTGAAATTGATCATGCACAACTTCAATTCAACCTCATTCAAGCATAATGCATCAAACAATTCAACCAAATCATGCCTAAATCGAGTTTACCCAAATTAAAGTTTTGACCAAAATTTGCAAATTGGGGAAAATCAATCCAATCAATTTTTTTTTGTCAAATTGATTACATATATCTCAAATTAGATCATATATAAGCATTATTGAACAATCAATTTGTCATAATCAAGCCAAAATCAAAAAGCCCCAAATTACTCAAGAACCCTAATTTCGGTTTTCATGCATCAATGGCTCTAGATACCAATGTTGGAGTTCAATCAAGTCCACAAGATCACAAATAAAGCATAAAAACCACATATGAACACATCAAAGGAGGTGCGGAATATACTCACATTGAATTTCGGTTTTGATGTTTGAAGAACAAGATGCGTTTTTGAGCTCCCTCCAAGCTCGGCAATGGCTTCCAAATGCAGTGGGCTGTGCGGTTTGGACTGGTTTGGTGCTCACCATTTTCGGCCATTGAAGACCACCATTGAAGCTCCAAGCTTCAAGCTTCCATGCTCACAAACTCACTTCCCTATCACCTTTGTATCACTCCTAGAGTGTGCTAGCACTAAGTCTTCTTCAATTTGCCTCTCAAAAATTCGGTGGAACCAAAAATTTTCCAAGCAAAAACGGCAGTGAAGCCGAGAGAGAAGAAGGGAAAAAGAAGAGGGAAAAGAGAGGGAGAAGAAAAACCGTGGGTCTTGCATGTGAGAGAGAGAAAATGATAAGTTTATATATTATTTTAATTTTATTTCAAAAAACAAAATAAATATATAAATCATTATCAAATATTTTAAAAGTAAAAAGCAAAAGTCTAATAATGCTTTTCTACTTTTCACACATCATATCTACTTTACTTTAAGTCATATCACATCACTTTAATAAAGTGACATGTTGTCAAGTCACATCACTCAAAGTGACAATTGATTTGACGATTGATGCGACTAACGATTTGACGCTTGATGTGACTTGCGTGCCGCGCTCGAATTCGAAATGCGAATGCGCTCGCAATCACTCTCGGGCTCGGGTTCGCTAATTCCAAATTACGAATTTTCCGTCGCGTCGTAATTAAATGATTACGCCTAGCGAGATCACTATTCACGTCGCTAACGAATTAATTCTAAATTAATTCGTTCGCCCGAATTAAAATCCAATTTTAATTCCGCGTCGAAATCCAATTTCGATTAATATATCAAATATATTAATTTATCGATTAATTCCAAATTAATCGTTCTCTTCTTTAATTAATATTTTATCCCAGATAAAATATCTCCGCAATTAATCCTAGATTAATTTTCTCTCTCATCGAATTAATCCCAGATTAATTCTATCTCTCTCTTCTAATTAATCCCAGATTAATTAAAGTGCGAGTAATACGTCATCGGTGAATCTTCGGGAACCGACCCATGAGATCTCCGGATATGTTGGCAGTAAATACGATCGTCGGACTGTCCGAACACGTAAGTACCTCGTACTACGTTTATATCGATTTACAAGACAAGGTTAGCCTCTAGCAAAACGCCATGCCTACCCAATTCTCCAGAAATATTCTTACAGGAATATATAGATCTGTATCAAGCGTAGTATACCGTAGTATTGTGTATATCGGCCCAGTATCGGATAATCACGTGCTAGGGCTGGGGCTGGATAAGTGTCTGCCCCGTCCGAAACACATGTCGGATGTCTGGTAACACAGTCTCTATAATCGGATATACATGACCTGGTCACAATATCCCGATTGGTTGCGCAACACTTAAGAGCACTAGTACCGTATCCTGCGTGACATCAACTCCAATATGACTGAAGTGACACTTCCGTCTTGACATCACACCCAATACACTACGACTCTCTGATAAACCCAGAAGCGGTGTACACAGAACCGGTAAAGCCCTGTACCACCAAGACCAAAGTCTACCGATTATCGCAAGTATTAGCGATGCAAGTCTCAGGTTAAGACTATACACACCTACCTCGATTCGGCCTCCCATAGACACATAGTCATAATACCAATGGGATTCCGAGGGGTCTATCCAGAGCGAAGCTGTTTCCCGTACCATCGGTGAACACGACCTCCTATTGCACTTGCATAAGTATCCAATACTTATATATATGAGAACTATGTCGTTGTGCCCTCACAACGCGCACAAGTGCAATACTAGCCTATTCCGCATTATCGATGTCCAGTCTCGATAATACTTCGGCTAGGGATATTTAATGATTAATCCTTCGGGGATTGATACTGTCTCATATCATCTCAATCCAGGAACTAATCATATGGACCTCTCTTCATTTATACATCTATGGTGATCTAATCACAAATGATGAGAGTGCAATTTCCTTGTCACATAGTTAATTTGTACAGCAACACCGTGATCTGTACAAATAGTGACGCTATGGGTCATATTATCCAACAGTAGGGAGGTTCACCCATGAGCCGGGATCCATCCGACGAAGTTAGGAGCTTCATTTCGTAGCTCAAAAACAGAAGACAGAAGGCAGTGAACTGCATGCAGTGGCGCCAAACCAGTGAGCATTTTGTGCTTTGTTTGTTGCCGATTCGACTCAACCAACCGATGTAAGTATTCCGCTATCTTCGTTTGTGTATTCACGCATTGTTTTCATGTCTTGTTTGATCTTGGGACCTAGATAATAACCAACACTACCGAGCTCGTCCTCCGAGAATACCTGCGAAAAGAGAAAACTAGAGTGGGGGGTTAGATCGCTGTACAATCTAAGTGAGTGGATGAAAAACTAAAATACTGTTATAAAAACATTTGTTTCTAAATCTGAAAGTTTAAGAAATAGTTTTATACCAAAAACTCTTTTTCTATCTGAAATCTCTGAGCTTCTTTTTTAAAAACTTATATTTCTGAAATCTGTTTTTGAAAGTCTGGTTTTCTGAAAAATATGTCTAAATATTTGATTTCTGAAAAATGTTTTTTCTGAAAACCTGGTATTGAAAACTGGTCTGTCTGAGTGAAACTTGATGCATGGGGGCCTTACATCTCGCCGTCCCCCCATACGCCTAACTAGAGCCAGCAGTGAAAATCCATGACTTTGGGGCGTTCGTATCGCAGTCCCCCAAAGTATGCCATTATTGTCCCTGAAACTAGTTGTCTTAGGGTGTTACGTATCGCCATCCCCCAAGCCACTAGCTAGAACTAGGGGTGCAGATCTATGCTACCTCCAAGCTCTAAAACTAGGGTCTAGGGGCGCTACGTATCGCCGTCCCCTAGCCCTGAACTAGGATCTGGGGGCGTTACATATCGTCGTCCCCTCAGTCTTCTACATGTGCACATGTTCTCTGCCCGTCAATTCCAAACTGTATCAAGTTACATACTGGGGTGGGTTTTTCCCCCATGCCCCAAAATCAAAAAGCTCATGCTTAAATCTCAAATCTGGATAAACATTTTCTGAAAAAAAATATTTATTTTCTCAAATGGAACTTGGAAGAAAAATTAATGGAACTTTGGAAGAAATAACTATATTGGAAATCATCTAACACCCTATAGCGTAAAATATAGGTCTGAAACATAAATAACAAAGTAAAATTTAAAATAAGAAGGTCCACTCATTGTTTTGGAGTTCCGCTAGCCTTTTACCACTTCGCTGAAGAACTCGAGTTTCCTGTGATGAGCTATCATCAGATAAACTAGATTAGAATGGACTAGGAGACGCCTTACAGAATCAGATTTAAAATTTTCTTATTCACGTAAGCGTTATCGCCTTGAAGGTATTGTATACATATCATGATGTATCATGAACATACGAGTTGGTACATGACTTTATAGGATAGGCCCTAACGTGTTGGGGTGAAACTGGGATGACTTGAATGGATTTTGGGCAATTATTTGACTGCATGTCGCGATGCATGGTAGCGCACATCGCGATGCACGGTAGTGTGCGTCGCGACGTAAATCATCCAGAAAGGTGTCCAAATTTTTACTGGGCACGTCGCGACGCACAAACCCTTCGCGTCATAATGTGACCTGTACCAGAGGCATTTCTGGGTAATTTTCCATGTTGCGTTCTGCGTCGCAACACAAGGCTAGAATTTGGCCTAATCTTTATCCTTTCAAACTCATTTTGCTCAACACTTTTCCCCAAACAATTCTCACAGGTAATATCCTCAATATAAATCCTAGAACATCATCAAAATCATCCTCAAATACTCTTTTATCTCACTGTTTTTACCTTTAATTAAATCTTTAAAATTTTCTCAAAATCACAAAATGAACACTTAATCTCACCATCAATCTCTCTCCATATAAACTACCAATAAACAATCTTTATTTTACCAATAATCCTATCATAACATCAAACTCATAAAATTCCATAACTTAATATTTGGTCAAGATTCTTTACCTTATTTTGTTATTGTTGGACCTTTCTCATCCCTTAATTTCATGGGTACCAAACCCTCCATGCTTCTTCCTTATTCTCTCTTCCTTCTTTTCCATTTCTTTTTTTTTTCTTCTCTTCTTCATTTTCTTCTTTTTCTTATTTCGCTTTTTTTTTCTCCTTCATTTCTTCCCCTCTCATTTTGTTTAAATTTTGTGTATTTGGGAATAGTGTTTCTCTTATATACAAGGGGTTATATGAAATTTGAAACATTATAGTGAAATGTTGAAAAATTGTGAAATTTGGAGAAATTTCTAGATAAGTCTGCGACACTATTCATCCAAAATTTTGACTTGCGTTTTTGACATACTTATGATCTAAATTTAGAAAATTATTCAACGAGGAAGTTGTAGGTCTCGATCTGAAATTTCCAGCGATATCAAATTCATAAAAATCAAAGATCAAATGAAAAAGTTAAAGCCCAATTACTAAAGCCTGTTCGGAATGGGTCGTAGGCTAAGTTCTGCGTCGAAATTTCAAGACATTACCAAATGTCCCAAATGCCATTTATGAGCACTTATTTTCTCGAACATAGTTCATGTCAAGTCGCCGGGGTCATTGGATGTTACAATGTCTTAAATACTCTAACCATCGTATGTGTCGTTTGTTCAGCTTACCTTGACCTTTCAAATGCTTCAATGACTCGTGATCTGTATGGGTCACAAACTCTCGAGGCCATAGATAATGCTACCAAGTCTCAAGGGCTTTCACTAGCGCATACAACTCCTTGTCGTTTGTGGGTTGAATACAATCCATGTGGGTTCGACACTCTTTTACTTATCTTTACTAAAACTTGACACCATACACTTGTTGTAAGATATAAAATATCACAACAAGTTTTTGGCGCCGTTGTCGGGGATTGTTAATCTAATTCACATTAATACTATTACCAAATAACCTTATCTTTAATTTAGATTTTAATTTTTTTTATTTTTTTTTAGCATTTTTTCTTGTGTTTTTGTGCTTCAATGAATGTGAAGATCCACAAGTCTTGACTCGTTTCTGTTTGATCGTGAAACAGAAAGAACAGTGAGGAGACTACGGAAATTTGAGAAAGAAGCAATGACGGTTGAAAATATAGAGAACAACCCAAGCTAGGTGGCAATCAGAGATCATTTCAAACCAGTCATTGACGATAATTATTTTGGGATTGTACACCCACCTATCAATGCCAATAACTTTGAGCTGAAACCTGAAATGATCAACATGGTGCAAAAGAACAAGTTTGGGGTTTCAGTTGGAGAGGATCCCAACGTACATTTACGGATGTTCTTGGAGATGGCAGATACAATAAAGATGAATGGAGTCACTAAATAGACCATTCTCTTTAAGGGATACAGCTGGGTTGGCTGCAATATATTCCGATGGGGAGCATCATGACATGGTAGGATATCACTACAAAATTTCTTGCAAGGTTCTTTCCACTAGCTAAATCAACCTAACTAAGAACAGAAATTAGCATATTTAGGAAGTTGGAGAATGAGAATCTATATGAGACCTGTGAACTCTTTAAAGATCTACTTAGGAGGTGCCCACAGCACAATATTGAAGATTGGGTTCAAATTCAGTTAATATTATGGGTTGAATGGTCCAAACAGAAATATGGTCGATGTAGCTGCTGAAGGAATCGTTTTCAAGAAATCTATTGAAGATGCCTATGCTCTACTGGAGGAGATGGCCATTAATAATTTCCAATGGCCGAGTGAACGATCTACTGTCACTAAAGTTGTTGGTTTGTATGAGGTAGAACTTGTTATTGCACTTACAGCTCAAGTGTCATCCATCACGACTCGTCTAGCAGTATTGACCAATCAACAGGGCCAACCATCTATTGAAGCTACTATTGTTAATAGAATGATCTTACCTAACGGATGATATGAGCAAGTACATTATGTGAACAATCGGAACTTCAAAAATTATAATGGCAATCCTATGCCTAACCATTATAATCTGAACTTGTCATATACTAACACAGAGAATGTCTTGCAACCTGCTTCTGGCTTCAACAATCAAAGATCATAGCAGAAACATTCCTTAGAATATCTCATGAGCACATTTGTTGCTAAAACTTCAGAGAGGTTTGAGAAAAATGAGTCAAGGTTGAATAATTTTGAAACGCACATGGGCAATATCGGAGCAACAATGAAGTCTTTAGAAATACAGATCAGACAGATTGCTTCTTCCATGACTAATCAACAGAAATGGGTATTTCCTAGTAATACTAAACTCAATCCCAAATAGCAGTGTCAAGCCATAACCCTCAGAAGCGGAAAAGATATTAAAGACACCTCTCAGGACTTAGGTAGTAAAGAAAAAGAAGCGGCATTTAAGTAGGAAACAGTAACTGAAGAATAGAACAGTGTAGTAGCTCATTCATATAAGCCATCTCCTATCTCGAAGAAACCTTTTCCATACCCTCAGCGTTTTCAAAAGAAAAAGTTGGATGATCAGTTCGCCAAGTTCCTAGACATATTTAAAAAGATCCATATCAACATCCCATTCATAGATGCTTTGGAACAAATATCCAATTATATGATGTTTATGAAGGAGATGATGTATAAGGAGAGGGAGCGGACAGATTTTGAAACAGTAGCACTCACAGAGGAGTGTATTGCCATTATACAGAAGAAGCTTCCTCCAAAACTGAAAGATCCTGGCAGCTTTACCATATCGTGCACTATTGGGAATCGATACTTTTGTAAGGCACTATGCGATTTGGGTGCAAACATCAATCTCATGCCCTTATCTATCTACAAACAGTTGAGTATAGGTGAGGCAAAGCCAACCACAGTCACATTATAGTTAGCAGATAGATCTATCACCTACCCACAAGGAATAGTAGAAGATGTGTTGGTTAAAGTGGATAAGTTCTATTTTCCTAGGGATTTCCTTGTTCTTGATATGAAGGAAGACTATGACGTCCCAATCATCCTTGGGAGACCTTTCTTGGCAACAGGCACAGCGATCATTGATATGCAGAAATGTGAATTGAAAATGAGTGTTCAAGATGAAGAAGTCACCTTTAGTTTTTTTCAAATCCATGCCAAGTCCTCAAAGTGATGCAGAATATCACAGGGTAGATATTGTAGAGAGGGGAGTTGCAAACACGCAGGGTGAATCAGTATTTCAGCAACCTACGAGAATAGTGTAGCTATGCATAAACAAAGATCCCCCGTAGCCAAAACAGGAAATGATCCCAAAGCGTCACAAAAAGAGGAAAAGAATAGTCAGTGTTCACCTGAAGATGATCCATGGGAAGCTTAAAAAGTGGTCGAACAAATTTTACCAAATGTACAGTCCAAAATTTCAAACTGGGGGAAAATTTACAGCTGGAGGACCATCGAAGGATAAATTACCACAGCCTGCCAAACTGTCTTTTTCATGTCACAATGACTGGCATAATCACACGTGTATAACACAAGCGCACGTATCGTTCAAGTAGTATAAAAAGTATCGATCCCATGAGGACTTAATTCCTAAGCTATTAATTTATGAAGCCAAAGTTTTACAAGTATCTAATGGATTGATTGTTTGATTGGATGGTGACTTTAAATTTAAAACTAGTAAATAAAATTGTGCGAAAGAAGATTGAGGAAAATTCAAGATTATTAAACTATCTAGGGTTGTGAATTCATCCAATTTCTTTTTAAATATGAAGTGGTTATCTCAAGTTTGTGTAATATATTGGTTTATTAACCTGGAACACGAAATTATGCAAAAGCCTATGTCGATGGTCAGATGAAAATACCAAGTGTAACCCAATTAATAATATGTCTATGTCAACCAAGTTACCTGAATTCATTAAGATTAAGTTCCAATTATGGCTAACCCCGCTCAACAAGTATATGTCTATCCTGTAAGGAAATCTATTAAAGGGTTATCTATCCTCAATGAAGATCGTGGGCTATTAAGTCTAAGGCTGAAACCTAAAATTCCTTTGTCAAGTTTATTTTAAGTTTACCACATCAATCTTATTAATGGCCAATTAACAAGAAGCATTAAACTTAAGACTTAATAAATAAACATTTATATTACCCAAACTATAAAATAACCCCTTATAAACCGGTGATATTGGAATTCATCACAACCCCAGATAACGGGTTTAGTTACGACACATGTCTAAGGCTAATAAAAGCTTAAATAAAATAAAAGACATAAAGTAAATGCTGGAAATTAAATAAAGTAAATGCTAGAAAGTAAATGCTGGAAATTTAAAAATGTGAAATTACAATAAAAGAAAATACTGGGGTAAGAGGATCAACATTTATTACTACTATTTTAGATATCTACCTTATTATAATATATTAACTTTGCAGGATATTACCAACCGACCATATAGGAGGTATCTTGATTAAGTCAAATTGATAATTAATTCCAACCGACCATACAGGCGGTATCCATGTTTAGTCAGGTTAAAACCAATTTTATTTAAGTCCAACCGACCATAAGGCGGTATCCCATTAAGTCAGGTTTTAAATAGTTTATATATTATAATTAAGGGAGATTAATCTAAATATTAGTAATAAAAGCTTACCTTTCACCCCAGCAGAAGAGAGTTACCTACTCATGCTAAATAGTAAAAACTAAAAAAGTAAAGAAAAGAAAGTACTATTGTGAAAAATAAATAAATTAATTACAGAAAGCGGTAAATAAACAAACAAGACACAATCTTCTTAGTATTCTTAAGGAATTCCTTAGAAGAAAGTATGAAATGAAATCTGAAATTCGGCCTCTGTTTAAAGGGAAAACTTGGCCTCTCGTGTCGTGACACGCGCAACATTGTGCGTTGCAACGCGATTTAATCTTCGACACGTGGAGCTGCTTCTACGGAGCTGGTGACACGTGTCCGGCGGCTGTCGGCAGCTGAATTATTGTGCTGACATGGTGACCACTGAATTATTGTGCTGACGTCATTGATGATGTATGTGCTAATGTGGCGCTGATGTGGCGATGATGATTGTCTGCAGCATTTGATGATGACACATGTTTGGCGCACGTTAACATGATTTACTGTGATGTTGACACATGGTAGGCACATGTTAGCATGGGCGCATGATAGTAAACTTCTATGATTGTGACACGTGTCCGGCATATTTTACCAATCACCAGCATATTTTTGTCTGTTTTTCACTGTTTTGGCCCTGGATTGCTTCCAGTAAGTCCTGCAACCTTCTTTATCTACAAAATAACACAAAACACATCGAAATATTCATAAAACTCAAGAAACTATACAAAATAATAGGTCAAATGAGTGGGAAATAGTGATACATTTACCACTCATCACATAACAATCAGTGGATACCAAAAAAGAAAGCACAAGATATTACTCGATCCACGATATTGAAGCCACAATGATCACTTGGGTGGTTGCGTCTGGCTGAAGATGTTAAACTTAGCGCTAGCAAGGAGGCAACCCTTGCATTTTTTTATTTTTATTTTACTTTATTTTATTTTGTTGTGTTAATTATTTGTTTATTAGTTTGCATGTTATTTATGCAGGTAGAATGACCCACACAACCCGCGCAATCAATTATGACAAACAGAATCCTGATTAACTCCATGCACGATAGTGTTATTCCTCACTCTTGTTTCTTTATATTTATCTTACATTAAGGACAATGCAAGTTTTAAGTTTGGGGTGTGTGCATGTAATTATAGTTCCTGCTATTTATAAATAATAAAATATTTTTTGTTTTTAGTTCTAGATAGTAAAACATAAGTCTAATGATCAATTGTGTTTGCTTTTGATGAAATCTTAGAAATGATAAGTGCCCAATTGATTTATATCTGATGCCTTGAGTAGGTGATCTAGGTTAGACTCGTAATCACATAACAATAGGTTTTTAGCTGTAAGAACTTAGGTAGTTGGCAAAGTGACTAGTTTCTGATGAATGACTGTTTACTTAGATAACTATCTCAATCTGCTAGTGTTATGATGTATGGTATTGTAAAAAACAAAAGAAAGAAAGAAAGAAAATTTGAAAGAAAAATAAAATGAAAAAAAAAAAAGTTAAACCACCTATAACCGATAAGCGTGAAGCTACCAAATTGGTGAGTATTAGGACCACAATGAGAAGAAATGCTACCTTAAAGGATAGGTGTGTTGAAAAAAATGAAAAAATGAAAAAGAAGAAAAAACCATATCGTATTGAGCAAATAAAGGCAATTACATAGTACTTTTGAGATATCTAGGTTGGTTTGACCCATCGGATCTCAATTTTTGAGACGAAATCATTGAATTGGCTTACTTAAGAGTCGATATATGATTGAACGTTTACACACACACACAGAGTCTGGCTTAGATGATTTATTCAAGAACTTGGATTTAAGCTGCATTGAGTACTTTGAAGGTTCTCTGATTTCATTAGAGGCATTCTTGGAGGACAATATTATGTGTAACTATCGGGACTATTTTATTTTATTTTATTATTTTTTTCATAATTGCATGTGTGTGAATGACGTTTGTGGGTGTCATCTATGTAAGCCCTCACGAGACTATAACTCGTCCACTAGGGTCGCCTAGGGGTTAAAAGGCTTGTTACATATTCTAAATGCAATCGTGATCCCTACAAAAGGGGCTTAGTTAACTTTATTACTTTAGTTTGTTTATTTTTTATTTTGTTTTTATTTAGTCTTTTACTTGGGACTAGCAAAACCTTAAGTTTGGGGGTGTTTGATAAGTGCAGTTTATACCCCCTTATTCATGTATTATTAGCTTACTATTTTGTTTGGTTTCTTATCATTTAATGTATTTTGTAGTTTCTTTTGTGTTTATTGATAGGAAGCATTGGAACATGAATCTTGGGGTAAATGAACTTATTTTGGGACTTTAGGAACGCATCATAAGCATGCGGGAAAGGCTGGAGCAAAGAAAATTAGTACACTAGAAAAAATGTCTGGAGACACGATGCCTCTTCAGATTTTTGCCATAGTAAATTCCCAAGGATTGGGCACCGCGACACCAATTCCGGCGTCGCGACACTGTGGCAGACTTCCTGAAACATCAAAATTCAGTATTTTACAGACATAAAGACTCTAGGACTTCCCTATAAATACACAAGCACATCCAAAGCCCTAAATGGGGCTCATTAGACACAACTCAAGACTCAAAACACATATTTTAGAGAGATCCAAATAGAAAGATTGAAGAGCAACAAGAAGAGACGAAGGCGGTGACGTCTGAAGGTGAAGGGATTCGATTCGGGTTTAATCTTCTAGTTTCTTTCTCTAACTCTAATTATTTCAATTAAATTCATGACCCTATTTTCATTGTTATTATCTCTGGTCATGAACTAACTCTATTATTCTAGAGGATGATGTAGCCAATGCTTGAACCTATGTATTGTTTGCCAAATTAATTGTTACGAAATTTTATTTCAGTTTATTTATATTCTCTTGCGTTTAATACTTTTTGTTTGGTGGCCACAAATTTAGATGATAAATGTTTAGAATCTATCGCTCGGGAGAGAGGGATTTTGAATAGGATCTACTAAATATAACCTAGGAGTTTTATAGAGTTCGAGAGAATCTATAATTCATTTGAAGTCGTTAACACATAATCATATAGTGTAATGAATTATTAATTACTACATTTTTATAGGGATATCGAAGTCTGTAATTGATAATATATTCACTCGGCACTCGGGAGAGGGAGTTAGAATAATTTAGGATTCTTGGCATATAAATAATGCAATTGAATAAAAATTGATTGGCATAACAAATACATAGAGGATATCTTTATCAAACGTTTTGTTATCTTGTTTATTTAGTTTTTAATCTTAATTTAGTTATTTTCTAAATAAAGTTAGGTTTACTAATTATAGTACTTAGTGTGAGTTGAATACAATCCATGTGAGTTCGAAACTCTTTCACTTATCTTTATTAAAACTTGACATCGTACACTTGCGTTACGATATAAAATATCATAACAGTAATCCTGACTACTATTACATTATGTCATGTATGACAGAAGATATAAATCATGTTCAAACATGTATACACTCATAAAATGATTTTTTGGACATTCGGTAAATTTCTCGCAATTCCGATACGAAATTTATCCCAAGATTAAATCTGAATAGCATGTGGTATTTAGGCCATAACATTTTCATACAATCTTCGATTTTTATGAACTTTATATCGACAAAAATATAAGAACGAGACTTACAACTTCCATGTTCGACACTTTTCCAAATTCAAATAAGAAGAAGGTTAAAAATTGATATTTTCGTGACTGCTACAGTAAAATTCGGGAATGACCTAGATTTTGGGTGATGTGGCATAATCATAGCCACCCATTTCAAAATAAAAATCAGCCCCTTTGCCTATATAAAGGGAGCTCTTCCCTCATCTTCACAAGCTAAAAATATGAAGGGCATATGGGAGCCTTCTCATGCCAATTTTTCTTCTCATCTTCACTTTTTCAAGTCATTTTGATCAATTCAAGCTTCATTCCAAGCATGGTAAATTTCTTTCTCTATTCCATCTTCTAAATTTTCAGTTGTGAGCAAAGGAATTAAAACCCCCAATTCGTACCTTGTAAACCCTAGGGTTTGGTTTGCTTAATTAGCATTAAGAACGTTAGAATACATTTTGGAAGGTTTTGTGATGGTATTAACATGAAATGAGGCTTTTATGTCTATGAATGTGATGAGGATTAGAGTTTGTGATTTGATGATATTAAAATAAATGGTTTGTGTTTAATTAAGGATATTGCTTGATTGAGGATATAAATGAGTTTATATAGAGTGTGGATGATGTTTGGATAAGAGGGTTGGACATTATCTTGAGCTTTGTCTTTGAGGAAATGGTGTTAGGCCCTGAAAACAGGCCAGCATCGCGACGCTCGATACCCTGAGTCGCGATGCATAACCAGAAGGTGTTCACTTCCTCGGTCTGAACTTGTGGGCATCGTGACGCTGAACACTCAGTATCGCGATGTGTAGCGAGGATAGGCTCTCTGCCTCGGGCCTGATCAGATGGGCGTCAGGACGAGTAGAGTTTGGAGTAGTGACGCGGAACTCTACGTGTCACGAAGCCCACCTAATCAGGCCCGATGTAGAGAGCCGTAAAACAGAACATGATCTCTGTTTGGGTCTGCTTAGGTTGGTGTCACGACATAATAGACATGGCGTCACGACGAGAGACATAAATAGTTCGATATCATTTCAGTTTCAACTTTAAATGTTAGAGGCCACCCTAAGGGTTTTGTATCGATACTTAGATATACATCGTGATATGTCGCAAGCATTATACATCATGTGGTGATTATAAATTACTTGAATGGAGAAACCTAGTATAATTCTGAAGTATATTAACAATTTATATTCTAACCAAATTTACCGATTATAGATCATCGGCAGGAACCCAAGTTCTTCAACGAAATGAAATAGTGCCAGCCAGATTCCAAAATCTGTGAGTAGACCATTTTCTCAAACTAATTTTGTTTAATTATTTTGATAACATACTTACTTTTCCGAACATATGGCGTTAGCCAGAGTTTTAATACAGTTGTTACGATTGATAAAATTTTAGAAATATTGATTTCGAAAGCTTGAGTTTTATGATTTTTCGAGGCATGAGGGGAAACCCACCTCAGTTGTAACTTGGTAAAGACATGGAATTGACGGATACATATATCGTGTGCAAATGTAGCTCAGGACTAGAGATGCATGATGCCCTTATATCTCAAATTTTGAATCAGAATGGTAGTATATATCCGCATTCTCGGCTCCAGATTTGTGGCTTTGAAGTCGGCGAGACGTAATGCCCCAAGACCACCATATATTTACGTACAGGGGATGCCCCCAAGCACCAGAGTTTGCGTATGGAGGGACGGCAATACGTAACGTCCCCATGCGCCAAATATTTTGATTTTTCAGAAACATATTTCCCAAAACAGATTTTCAGAAAAGATAAGTTTTATAAAATAACTTTCAGAAAAAAATTTCAGAAAGAGTTGAGTTTCAGATAAGAAAGAGAATTCAGAAAAGATTACTTTCTGAGAGGATTTCGTTTTTTCACAACCATGTATTTTCAGAAAGAATTAGTTTGTGTTTCAAACTGTCCACTCACTAGATCATTCAAACTATCTAACCCCCCATCCCAGTTTGAAGACAATTTATAGAGGATGGATACTGTTGGCAGTCACTAAGGGTGTTGAGTCCACCGGGTCAAGTCAGAAACATTATCAGTCAGAGTAAAAATGAAGTCTTGTATCAGACAATAGTACAATCAAGATTGTATGTTTCATATGTTAAAGTGTCGATAACATGGTTGTAAAACTATGGTATTTTGAGTATATAATAATTAATGTTAAAGTGGATCTTGTGTTATTGAGTTGGGCTATGGTCCCAAGTATGAGATCATGTTTAAGATGAGATTAGTAGAGTTGATCAGAGTTAGAAAAGCAGAGGCTAAGAGGGATATGATGGCCTATTCCCTTCCAGTAGCATCTCTTGGAGAGAGATATTACAAATATGGTATCATAGCATGGTCTATGAGTCAGTGACTGTTGTGGGTAGAGTGTTGGGGTTTTCTATATGTGGTATGTCCGGGATGCTCGTATGCGAGGCACCACCTCTCCAGTATTTGATCCTCGGGTACATCCTCAAAGACCTATAGACAAGTTAGTAAGAATTTTGAAGGTTATCTAAATATTTCTTTCAAATGAAAGCAACCATGATCCATATTTTAGCTGAGAATCCTTCCGTAGTTATCTCGGTTTACTATAAGAAGTTCAAGACAAGTTACAAAAATAAATAGTAAAGTTCTAAGAATATCTACCCAATAGAGTAAAAGAGAAAGAGAAAGATAAAAGAAAAGTATGATGTACATATGCTCAGAGCAACCAGAAGAAATTAGAGGTAAAATTACGGAAACAAGAGTAAAATGTAGAGTAGACTTACGTAAAATTCCTTCCCTTCAAGCAAGATTCCTTTCCTCCTCAGAAAATGCATTCAGATAGATTCAATAGCTTTTGAGTACCTCGTAAGAGATAGTAAGATCCCCTGAATAATGAAGGATGGTTAGAAAACATAAGAGAAGCAAGAAAATTTTGATAATCATTGGAGTTTCTAATAGACATGGGATGTCACAAGGATATGAAGATTTTAGATACCCAAACCCAGGCCCATAAGCAGACAAAATGATTAATTACTAAAGTCAAGAAATCTGATACAGACAAGGCCCTAACCTACCCAGATTCGAACCTCTCAGCGATACCGGGTAAGGAAATTGTCCTGACGGAGTCTATCTCATACCTATTTTACATGAGTAATATACAATAGCAGGATATAGAACACCAGAACAATGACATAGATACTCGGTTGATATGTAAAGGCTTGTTTCGTCCTTTACCATCATAGATATAGATAACCGTAAGGAAGCCCGAAGAAGGTTTATCCTAAGATAGAAACAGAATACATTGGAAGATAGATCACCCGGAAAGAGACTAAGGAGGTTTCTAAGGATAGAAAAGAAAGAACCCATAGATCAGACCGATGCTAATAGGAAACCGTCAGAGATAAAAGGACAGACTCATGGGATTGGAGATACTCAGGAATTAACAAAACTACCATTATGAACTGTTGGACAATTATGACTCATAGCATCACTATTTGTAAAGAAAATTGTGTTTTTGTATAAATTAACTATGTGACAAAAGGAATTTGCTATTTTATCATTATTGTAATTAGATTACTTGGATATATAATGATAAAAGTCCATATGGTTAAATTGGATTAATAAGATATGATACAGTATTAATCCACGAACGGTTTAATCATTAAATATCCCTAGTCTTAGTATTATTGAGACTGGACATCGATAATACGGAATAGACTAGTATTACACTTGTGCTTGTTATGGAAGCTAAATGACATAGTTCTTATATATTTAGGTATTGGATACTTATGCAAGTGTAATAAAAGGTTTTGTTAGCTGTTGGACCGGGAACAGTTTCGCTCTGGATAGATCCCCTTGGAATCTCATTGGTAGTATGACTATGTGTCTATAGGAATTCGAATCAGGGTAGGCGTATGTGATCTTTAACCATAGACTTACATCGCTATTACTTGCGACAATCAGTTTACTTTAATATTGGTCGTCTTGAGCTTTAACAGGTTCTGTGTACGCCTCTATTGGGTTTACTGAGAATCGTAGTGTATTGGATGTGATGTCAAGATAGGAGTATCACTTCAGTAATATGGAGATGATGGTCATACAGATACGGAACTAGTACTCTTAAATGCTGCAGCTATCGGGAAAGTATGACTAGGTCATGACTTTTCGATTACAAAGATTAGTTACGCAGGATCCGATATATGCTTCATACGGGGCAGACACAGAGCCAACCCTAGGCCTAGCATGTGACATCTAATACTGGATCATATTACGCATTACAATGTATTACTACGCCTGATACAGATTATATTAATCGGCGAATATTTCTGGAGAATTAGGTAGGCACGGTGCTTTGATAGAAGCCAACCATGTCTTGTAAATCGGTGAGAACGTGGTACGAGGTACGCACGTGTTTGGATAGTCCGACAACCGTATTTACTGCCAACATATCCAGGAATCTCTTGGGTCGCTTCCCAAAGATTCGCTAATGACATTTGACTCATATAGAATTAATCTGGGATTAATTATGAGAGAGAATTAATCTGGGATTTAATTACGGTAAGAATTAATCTGGCATTAAATTCATATAGAAGGGAGAACATGATTAATTTGGAATTAATCGATAAAATAAATTTAATAGTTAAATTGGATTTTTCTATTAAATTTATTTCTTTTGGGCTAAAATAATTGAAATTGTTAAATCGGATATATTAATTGAAATTGGATTTCAATACGAAATTAAAATTTGATTTTAATTCGGGCGAACGAATTAATTTAGAATTAATACGAAAGCAACTATCGTAATAATTTTGCGATGCATAATTATTTAATTAAATTGGATTTAATTATGTCGCAACGAAAAATTTGTTTAATTCGGAATTAAACAAACTCGGGCCCAAGTCTAGTTGTGTGTTGTAGAAGCCAACTTAAATTTTGAATTTACATGAGGTGGGACCCATGACTTACATCAAATGTCTAACTTTGATGGAAGTAGTTGGCATTAATAAATTGGATTCATTTAACACACACACCAACTTTTCAAAAACACTATTCACTCATCTCACTCATTTCTCTCATTGCCGATTTTCTCTCTAAAATTGGTGTGAAATTTTTGCTTCAAAAATTTCTACAAGCTAGCACTTGGAGGGTCATTTGAGGTGATAGGGAAACTCATGTTGGACAATTATTACCCATAGCGTCACTATTTGTACAGATCATTGAGTTGTTGTACAAATTAACTATGTGACAAAGGAGATTGCTCTCTTATCATTTGTGATTAGATCACCTTAGATGTATAAATGATGAGAGGTCCCTATGATTTTTTCCTGGACGGAGAATGATATGAGACAATATCAGTCCACTTAGGATAAATCATTAAATATCCCTAGTCAGAGTATTATCGAGATTGGACATCGATAAATACCTAAAAGCCTAGTATTGCACTTGTGCGCGTTGTGAGGGCAAAACAACATAGTTCTCATATATTTGGGTATTGGATACTCATGCAAGTGTAATAGGAGGTTGTGTTTCACCGATGGTATGGGAAACAGCTTCGCTCTGGATAGACCCCCTCGGAATCCCATTGGTAGTATGACTGTGTGTCTATGGGAGTCCGAAATCAGGGTAGGTGTATTTGGTCTTAACCTGAGACTTGCACCGCTAATACTTACGACAATCAATATACTTTGGTTGAGGTCGTCCAGGGCTTTAACCGGTTCTGTGTACGCGAATACTAGGTATATTGAGAATCGTAGAGTATTGGGTGTGATGTCAAGAAGGAAGTATCACTCCAGTCATAGTGGAGTTGGTGTCACGTAGGATACGGTATTAGTGCTCTTAAGTGTTGTGCGGCCATCGGGATATTATGACTAGGTCATGTATATCCGATTATAGAGACTAGCTACCAGACATCCGACATGTGCTTCGTACGGGGCAGACACAACTCCAGCCCCAGGCCTAGCACGTGACCATTCGATACTAGATCGATATGCACTATACGATGTATACTACGCCTGATACAGATCCTTCATTCCTATAAGGATATTTCCGGAGAATTGGGTAGGCATGGTGCTTTGCTAGAAGCCAACCTTGTCTTGTGAATCGGTAAAACGTAGTACTTGGTACTTACGTGTTCGGATAGTCCGACGACCGTATTTACTGCCACATATCCGGGGATCTCATGGGTCGCTTCCCAATGATTCACCGATGATGTATGACTCGCACTTTAATTAATCTGGGATTAATTCGATGAGAGAGAAAATTAATCTGGGATTAATTACGGAGATATTTTATCTGGGATAAAATATCGTCTAAAGAGAGAGAACTCGATTAATTTGGAATTAATCGATAAAATGAATTTAATAGTTAAATTTGATTTTTCTATTTAATTTATTCGAATGAGCTAAAATTAATAGATCGGATATATTAATTTGAATTGGATTTCATTACGAAATTAAAGTCGGACTTTAATGCGAACGAACGAATTAATTTAGAATTAATTCGTAAACGAAGTTCGTAATATATTTGCGAGGCATCGAAATTTAATTAAATTAGATTTAATTATTTAACGATGGAAGTTCGTTTAATCGGATTAAACGGAACCGAGCCGCGGCTAATGTTCGTAGAGATATTTGAATTTTGAATTCAAATATGTGGGGCCCATGTGTGGTAGGTGTACCGACCACCCAACTACCTTGTTTTCCTTTTTTAAAAACCATTTACCCACACCTACAAAGTTTAGGGTAAAAGTGAAATGGTTTTACCAAAAAGTGAATAACAAAAGGGTTCTCTACACTTTTTGGTAAGAGATATTATTATTCATTAGATGAAAATTTGAAAACCCTAGAGAACTCTCTCTCTCTCCCATCTTCTTTCTTTCTCACGCCCATTGAGGGGCTGCTCACTGCCTGAAAATGGCGTCCATGGAAGCAAGAATATGTGGATTTTGTGGCAAGATCCAAGTGCTAGCACACTCCTATGAGACATACGAAGGTGTTAGGGAAACCCACCCACAAGCCGGGAATCAAATGACGAAGCTTGGAGCTCCAAATCTCAGATCCAAAACTGAAACAGTGGGCAGAAAAATCTGCACTCTTTGGGCGTCACTTTGAAGGGGAGAAAATTGTTTTGTTGCCTCTTCAATCGTCTCAACCGATCGATGTGAGTAT
>SKCR01010248.1:0-22740 GCA_019454045.1 Zanthoxylum bungeanum | reverse complement strand
TCCTAGCTTCGGTTCTAATATCAATCTCTTCTTATATTTGTCATATCTTCATCTTCAGCTTCCTCGTCTGCAGGGTCCATGTCTGTTATTAAGAGTGCTGCAAATTCGGTCTCATCTCTTTCATAAATATCCTCGTTTGTTTCTGCTTTCCCGTTGTTATCTCTCCTGAACTTCCCAAGCAATATGTAATGATTAGCCAAAATTTGCGGCATACTACCGAACTGAATGACGATAGATGGTTTTTCATCGTCTGCTTCATCCCGCTTTTGTCTACCAAACTTGGTGCGTTCATCACAACTCGTCACTGTTCTTTCTTTGTTGTCATCTCCTTTTTTTTGTTTCTAATCTCTCTGTGACGTGGGGGCCATGGCTTGTGGTGGCTTTTATTTCGCCCTGTCGGTGCATCAGAAGGCCATAGTTTCTTTGGTGTCTCCTTAACTACGTCTTCATCATTTCGTCCAAATGGAGGTAGTTTCTGTCTGCCCGTTGTCCCGAGTGTGGCTTTTGTAATGAATGCCAAACATGGGCCGATGAATCTTTGGCCTAAACATCCTTACATTTTGGAAGAAATTTGAGTTATATCAATAGAACCTTGGGGTGAAAATTCGTGGCTGCCATGGCGATGACTCTTTCTTCACAGGCCTTTCGCATGTATCTTCCAACTCTTTCATCCATTCCATGTTATTCTTGCATTGAACACAAATGTTCTGTCGGTCTCCTTGTTCTGATGGTGCCTTGATCCTTTCCAGAGCGCTTGGGCGACAGTGGTGTTGTCCTTCATCTAGCACCAATTTGACTTTCGGCAGGTTCATCTTAGCAAGATCTGGATTGATCATATTCAACTCCACCGATTTTGGGAAATGGTTGTTGTCTACTGCCATCTTTTTCTCAAACGTAATTCATCCAGATTCTATGGCATCCTGTAAGATATTATGAAAAACAAGGCAATTATTAGTTGTATGAGACCATGCATTGTGCCATTTGCAATACTTTTTACTGTCGATTTGCTCGGCTATTGGCAACGTGTGTCGGTCGCTCAAGCTAATTTGCTTGTCTTTATATAACTGGTCAAAGATGGCATCGACTTTGGTAATGTCGAAGGAGAAATTCCTACTTTTTATCATTCTTTTCACTGGCTTGAGGTTCCGCCCAAGTTTTGCAAATGTAAGGCTTCCCTTTAACCAGTTAGGCCAAACATAAATCGGCCGAGACGGCGTCCCCTTCGCCCATTTCATAGTCAATGTTTCTATAATATGTCCATTTGCTCGAATTCTTCATTTGCTCCTCTTCTCGTAATAATCGCTCATAACGCAACACACTAGTTGTGAGTTGGGGAAGGTCCCAAAACTCGCGATCCTGAAACTTCTTTTTTAGATCGAGATTCAGGCATCCTTGAGCGATTCTCATGAATTATTTTTCGGGAAAAAGCACGTAACATCGGCCTCAGGCTACCTTAAACAGTTGGAAAAACGACTCGGTCCACTCTCCTGGCAACTGCCTTAAGTTTGCCAAATCGGCTAAGGCCACTTCATATACGGCCTTATAAAACTGCGCATGGAACAATTGCTCCATTTTTTGCCAACTTTCCACCGAATTGGCTGGCAAACTGACATAGCATGAGAAAGCTACTCCTGACAATGAGTCTTAAAATAACCTTAGTCTATGGAAATCATTGACTTCTCCACACTGAAGGGTGATTCGTCATATGTGTTCCATGATAGAAACTTCCCCAAACCTCGTAAAGAGGGAAAAATCTGGTATATTGTAGTTTCTAGGCCAAGGATAAGCCATATCGACCCAATTAGGATACTGCTTCCGATATCTTGGCCGAATTGGCCGTATGCCTAGACCGAACTGGTTTTGAAGGATTTTGGTCATCTGTTCCCTTAGCATATCGTTGTCATTAAATGGCACATCTATGGGTGGCGGTTGCGGCCCTCTCAAAAGTGGGACATAATCATGACTCTGCCCCTGAGAGGCCTGGACACCCTGAGGCATCACCACTTCATGTTGTGCCATATTTGGTCCTTGGTGCATATTTGGCCCCAATTATGGGCCATTCCCTCCAGGGCTTGTTCCTCCCCTGAGAACCGTAAGGATGTTGGTTCCTTGTGGAGGAACATTACTAGGACCAGCCTCCTGACTGCTTGCTGTAGAGAAGGGCGTAGTCTATGGCAACGCTGTCCCGCCGTTTACACATTTGGCCATTAATTTATTTAACGAGCTTAGATGTTAAACCATGTTTTCATAATGTGAATTGCTAGTTGATACGAATTTATCTATGACATGCGCATTTTGAAGCCTAACCTGTTCGACAACATCATGTGTGAATTTGCCGAACAACGTGCGCACCGCTTTAGGGCTGAGCTGCTCTCTCATAGATTCATACCGACTAGCATCTGCCAGACCCTCGAATTGACCCACTATGGTTGGAATGTTGGGCTGGTTGGTTTGCTCCAGTCCTCATTCCTCCGCAGTTGAGCCAGTCTGAGTGTTTCTTTTCGGAGGCATCTCCACTCTTTTTACACCAATCCTTCCGCTAAGGTCGCCAAAAACTATTTGCGTAATTTTTATGCGTGAAGAAAGAAGAGCGTGTAAGGTTCAAACTTCCTGAGAAAAAGTCCCATCAAGGGGTGTTTGATTAAGAGAATAAGCCTCCAAGTGGCGCAAGCACACAAGTTACAGTCCTAAGATTACAAGCTAAGAGGAAACAAATGATTATTTGAGTCTTCATTTGATCGGGGGGCTTCTCTCTTGATGTAGGTGAGCTTTTCTAGTGCTGCTCGTCAACCGTTTTGGGCAGTTCCAGTGTCTTCCTGCAGTTGCTGGGTGGTGCTTGTAATTGCTAAGATGCATGTCTCAACTACTTGATTGTGGAGGGAAAACCGTCCAACTGCTGTGATCGTGGAGGTAACTGCATCATGTGTCCTCGTCCTAACTGCTAGCTCGGTCGTCCCAAGTCCTTTGTCGCTCTATACTCTGTCGCCCATCTTTCATTCGTTCTTCCTATCGTCCCAGGACGATTTCATCTTATGGTGGGGAGTTTTGTCTGTCAACAGTCTGTTACCCAGCCAAATCCCTCAGTCCGGGGAACCTATGGAAAGGATCGAGGTGAACCTTTCAATTTTCTGGCCCAGTCATTTCTTTCCACGTTTCAGGGAAGACCACAACGCCAATCGAGGGCTGGTCTGACGGGCATTCCTTTTCGCCCTCAACTAGCCTGTTATCCAGCCAAACGACCAACCCATCACTCAGCCAGTTCCCCAGTCCAGAGAATCCGTGACCCCAGGTAAGCAGTATAATCTTGTAAAGAAGCTCAGGCTAGCCGTTGTTAACGAGCGTAACCCATTCACAACCCGGGAGGTGCAATACCTTCCAGAAAGAAGGTCCCGGACAATTGTCGCTAACGGACGCTGCCCATCCACAACCTTACATTCCATTTCACAACTCACGCCGTGTGGATGGCCGTTAGCGAGTCTCCTTACATTCCATTTCACACCTTACTACAGAGAAGCCTTCACTTCTGGTGGCCTCTGTCTCATGCAGATCTTCTTCTTTTCCCAACTTTGTTCTGCCTCTCCCGATCCTTTTTTTCTTATCTGTTTGGCTATAGAGAGTCTGATTGTAGTAGCTTAAGCAAAGTCAGACCTTAAATAAGTGATTGGGAGACCTTTGCAAGTTACCCTTTTCGTCTTTCTCTTTTGCATACTCCCAAGCCATGGTACTGTTGGCATGTGAAGGGTTTTTTTCCACGTGTTGCCCTATCGATTGGGGGCTCTCTGCCCAAAGTCTGATTTTCTGCTAAAGTAAGCATGTGGTCTGATGGTCTTGTCATATCAGTTGCGACACTTGTCCCAGGTGAAACCATTCGTTTGTTTATAAGGCATCATCCATCTCCGTTCATCGCATTACTCTCGACCTTTTTTGTAAATTCGATTTTCACTGCAACCTTGATCTCTTGTTACCCATGGCTTCCTCTTCCTCTGTTCTTAAAACTGACGCTTCGACCTCCGCTCATTATCATATGGCCCTGGAGTTTACTTTTGTGGGCACCGTCGGCATTCACACTCTGAATGAGGATTTTGCCCAGCGTGCCCTTGGCCCCATCTTTATTAAAGATGATGCTATTGCAACAGCCTCGTTGGCTCTGTAATTCCCTACTTCTTCTAGCCTCCATTTTTCTGAACCGCTCAACATTTCCGCCCTCTCTCTGTCCAACCCGATTCGTACCTGGCCTAAGCCCAATACAACATTCGAAGCTTGGTACCAACGTATACAATTGCATGTGGATACTCGTACCTTTTTGGACAAACACCATCTTCTCCCTCTCATTGAGATTACATTGTCCTTACCAGTATTTGACCGTAACCTATTTCCTATTTCTTTACTCTTCTTATCTTCCGAATACAATGCATTCATTTTTCTGATCTGGCCCTTTACCATCACCCTTCGTGATGTTGGTTCCCTTACTGGGCTAGCCCCTCTTGGAGCGACCATATCCTCCTCTGTTTCATCACACTCTTCTTTTCTTCATACGTATTCGAAGACAGCCGGTACGGTCTCCATGTTGGAACGAACGGCTTTCCTTCATTACTGGATGTGCAAATACATCATTTGTGCACTAGCTAAAAGCATGTGGCGGGCTACCTCCCTATCTCTTCCGATCTCGCCAATGGACGTTGTTTATACTCGGCCTCTTTCTTTCTTGCCGCTACATATCGGGGACTGACCGTCCTCTAAAAACAGCTTCGATCAGGATCTTCACCCATTGCTTCCGGTCCTTTGTGGATCATCCAGCTTTGGTTGAGGGCCTACTTCGCTATCTTTGGTACAATTAACTCGACCCACCCTTACTTGTATGTGTTGGTATTTATGTCCTAGAGCTTCATGTATTGTAAACAGAATTGATTATTGTAATAGTTATAAACGCATTATTCATTTATCAAAGTTGTTTGATTTAAATTGCATATTGTCTAATTGTCTTGTTTACCTTGATTACTTTTGTACCTTTAGACTTAGTGTATGTTTGATGCACAAGTGGATTTAAGTCTGAAGTTAGTAATCTAAATTGTCCATAGAGAGCAAACAGGGTGGGTACTTTGTGTGTGGTTTATCTATAG
The DNA here is from genome assembly GCA_019454045.1 of Zanthoxylum bungeanum. Taxonomy (NCBI): domain Eukaryota; kingdom Viridiplantae; phylum Streptophyta; class Magnoliopsida; order Sapindales; family Rutaceae; genus Zanthoxylum; species Zanthoxylum bungeanum. Next base: position 17,620 of record SKCR01010248.1, on the reverse strand, counting down.
CTGCGGTCCATTCTATACTTGTATGACGACCTTGATCCGGGTTTGTTCATGTGGTGACATGGGAATGGAGGCACCTTGTATGATAAGATCATATAGGACTGGACTCAGATAAATATGAATTTCTTTTAATATTCGTTAACCTAAGAAAATTTCATTTTATCTATAGATGGTCATATATGGATTAATCTTAATCCTGAGTGTACTACGAACTCCTGCATGTCAGGCTGTGTCCTTTGATTTACTATGGTGAGGTTGGTGTAGCAGTCCCGGCCAATAGCTACGTATTTTGGGGATATGGTTTGGTATGTAGCTGGGAACGTTTTACATAATATGGAATTCACTCCTTCTTTCGAGAGAAGTAGAAGAATATCTCTTTTAAGAGTTGATTCGGGACTTGAACAATTTGAGCGCTCAACTTTCCTATTACGAATAGAAAGTATTATATTCATAATTGTTATGAATTAATTGTTCATTATAGAATCAATGGTGCTTAAGAGATAAAATATTTAGAGGGGTATAACGGACTTTGACCCGGCTCTATTTATGAGATATTCTTGAAGGGCTATATCCATATGTAATGACTATATCGATGGACACCGAAAATGTTCGATTTATTTAATCCATCTACGGTAACGAGAGTTCAACTTCGAGTTTTTAGTGGAATAACGCGGAGTTAATAATTCGTAATATTTAATTAAAGAGTTTAATTAATATTTCAGAATTATTGGAGCTCGGAACCGTAGGTCCATTTGGTCCCCGTGCTAGCTCGATTAACTGTAGCAAACCTAATATAATTAGATTGTCTAATTATATGCTCACATTATATTTATTTATATATTATTAATAAGATTAATAATATTTATTGTCACAAATGAAAACTATGTTAAATTAGTTTAACTTAATGTTTTCTAGAATTCTTTGATTATGAGATAATCAAGTTAGTAATAATTATGAGATAATTACTACAACATAATTGAAGGTAAATAAATCATTATTAATATATTGATTTTTATTTACCATTGGAGACAAAGCCATATGGCTTACCATGTCATCCAAGCAATTATGTCTATTAGGTGGCTTGGATACACCTAATAGATTTGTCATTAGCTAATGCATTTTATGTTTTGGTATGGCCTCCACATTCATGTGTTTGCCATTGAAAGAAAACATTGAATGCTTAATGACAAAGCCATTGTCTTTAGCTTAACATTTCTTGTGCTTTGGTATGGTATTCACATTTTTGTGTTGGCCATTGCAAGAAAGCATTAGATGCTTAATGACAATGTTAGTTGGCTTGTGTAAGAGAATATAATCTCTACCATTTCTCTCACTTCCTAAGGTTAACATTTTACATTCATTCACACAATTGTTGTGAGAAAAAATTGAGAGAAAAGAGAGAAGAACTTCAAATATTCACAAGTGTTGTGAGAGTATTTGAAATTCCAAAAGACCAAACACTATTGTGACATCCTAAATCTCTAAATAGTTTAGAGGTTTAATTTTTGTGAGTGAAGCCCACACTTCGATTTGTTGGTTTCGAGTCATAGTTCGGAAGATCGAGTGGTTGATCTAAGTGTTGGACACCAAAGGATTGATCTTGGTTACTACAACAAAGGGAGAAGGCAAAGAAAATTTTGAAGATCCATACCGGACCTAGTGCCACCACAAGCAACTTCCGCCGCGCTAAGGAAAGTCATTTCCTACAATTGGCATCAAGAGCTTAAGGTTGAAAAGTTTTCTTAACCTTTTCTCCTTTTAAGTTTAAGTTTTAATAATTTATATTAGATATAAATTATTAATATGCATGTTGTGATGAGTAGGCACAATTAGATTCATGAGATGAATGGTTTTTAATGTTCATGTGATGAATGTTTACTTTGATTCATGTGATGAATGTATTGCGTTGATCGTTAATTTTTCCGGCTCTTATTTTTAGTATTGGATATGTAAGACCATAAGGTCATGTTCTTTCAAGTGTTGTAAGTTCATTTCTTTTGTAATAAGTCCATTTTGGAGTTCAATTTGTAACTTGGAGGAGCCGATGCCGTGAAGAACTCAACATACCATGGAGCAAGATTTGAAGACCAAGGGATGCCTTGGATTTATTGTACTAATTAGATTAGTATTTTTTTTTAAAAAAAAATAAGATCCCGGTTAACGCAATTTATGTATGTATGTGAAACTTCATTCCGTTACGAGTCCGTAGAAAAAAACGGGGACCGAAACGGACTCCGGAAGCTCCCGAACGGAGTAAATGAAGTTTTAGTGTTTTGACACCTGACCGATTTCGTTCGAACGCCAGTCAAACGAAACTCAAACGTTTTGCTACTGCCTGGAACGTTAGAACGCCCAAAAAACGTAACTCAAACGTTTTCAGCCCAGACCTGGGCATAAATATGTGTTTTAAATTTGTATTAACATGTCATATAGCCTAGGGGTGCCTACTCTTGCATTTTCACATGCCATAACATGTAGACATGCATGATATTCAAGTCGTAAAATATGATTTTATGTAAATTTAAAAGTTAAATTAGAATATAAGATGCATGTAAACGAATTAATAAGATTAATTGGTTTAAAGGTTTAAAAATTAGGAATTCAAGTTTGAACAAATGGACATTATGAGTACATTATTTTCCTTGGTATATCGGATGGAAACCCGGATATAAATTCCATAGCCGCTTCCGAATGGACGGTAATTTGGTTTGCACTCGGGATACAATTCCACGTACCTTTGAAGTAAATAACGTAATTTTATCTATTAAATGGTTTAATGACATATAGTCCATTAGTTGAATTCTAAAATTTTATAAACCTATAAGTGAACTAATTTTTTAATTGTTAAAATTGATTAGATCACTTAAGCAAACTTGATTAAATTAGTTTAATTAAGTTAATGATTAGTAGAGACTAATAAGTATTAGTGAATAAAATTTTAAGTGTTAAAATTGGTTAGATCACTAATAATCCACTAGTATTAATAAAGATATGTTTTAGCCGAGCATAATCTTAATACATTAGAAACTAGTGAGATAGAAACCTTAAACTTCAATATAGTGAGTGGGAGAGGGGTATACCACAATATATCCCATGATCTCCATTGTTATCCAAAACGTGAGATTCAATAGGCGCCTCGAGACGGCTTTGCTTTCGTCCCCCTACGGATGGTGTCCTTATTGGGTCAATATCAAGTTTGGATTCCGAAAGGATAGGGACTCTAGATGTATTTGGTGATTTGACCTACCCTACGGCGGCACTTCACTAGTTAAGTCCAAGGGTTCCGAAATAATGGGTCACACTCACAAAGGAATGGTTAAGTTGTTAATCAAAGCTTCCTTGATCAAAATAACGGTAGTTGATTAATATAGGAATAAGAGCTATTTCAGATATATTAATCAATTGAGAATGTCTCAATCTATCATGCGAATACTTGACCTACCCTACGGCGGCACTTATTTGTGGGATGATAGATAATCGTGGCATAGTAATTCTTTTAGGTTTCTAATTCATTATACATTGATCATGCATCATGTCTAATTTTATGCCTAAATGTTTGACAATTTCAATATGCGATGAATGAATGATTGAATGCGCGTTTATTATTTTTCAGCCATGGCATCTGCAATAATCTCAATTATCAAACAACAAGAAAAATTAACCGGGGATAATTATGTTAAATGGAAAAGTGACATGAATGCTATCTTGGTCTGCGAAGACCTTAAATTTGTCCTAATGGAGGAATGTCCTCCTGAGCCAGCACCTAATGCTGGCAGAGCTGCACGTAATGCCTATAATAATTGGATTAAAGCTGATGAGAAAGCCCATAGCTATTTGATAGCATCCATGTCTGAGGTTCTTGCTGCACAGCATGAGCCTATGGCGACAGCATCAATGATTATGCAGTCATTACAGAACATGTTTGGGCAACCTTCAGACCGGCAACAACATGAGGCAATTGCCTCTGTATTGACCGCTAGAATGAAGGAAGGCACATCAGTCCGAGACCATGTGTTAAGGATGATGGCTCATCTTAATATGGCTGAAACCCATGGTGCACGTATTAATGTGCAAAGCCAGGTGACAATGATCATGGAAACCCTTCCGAAGAGTTTCCTGCAGTTTAAGAGCAACTGTTCTATGAACAAGTTGACTTTCACATTGACTGAACTGCTGAATGAGCTCACCAATTATGAGTCCGTTGTGAACGGTCCTCGTAGGCCCAATGCCGAGGCAAATGTTGCCGAATCTTCTAAATCTGCAAAGAAGAAGAAGAAAGAAAGGCAATTGGAAGGCAAAGGCAAAAACAATGAAAAAGAAGAACATAAAAGCTCCAAAAGAACCAATGCCAAAGGAAAATGTTTCCATTGTGAACAACAAGGGCATTGGAAAAGGAATTGTCCGAAATACCTTACCGAGCTTAAGAGAAGAAAAACTCAGGTAAATATGATTTACTTGTCATTGAGTCTCTTTTGGTGGAGGATGATAAATCCATATGGATTGTTGATTCTGGTGCCACTAACCATGTTTGTTGTTCTTTGCAGCTACTTGACTCATGGAGGGACCTTTCTGAAGGTAGCTTCACCATGAGAGTTGGGACAGGGGATGCTGTGTTTCAGTAAAGCAGTGGGAGATTCCAAGTTAAACTTTAATAATAGTTATTTATGTTTAAATGGTGTGCTATATATTCCTGGTTTCCGCAGGAATTTGATTTCTGTTACAAACTTATGGAACATGGTTTTTCTATTTCATTTAATAATAAGTCAGTTATTATTAGTAGAAATGGATTAAATATATGCACAGGAAACTCCGAAAATAATCTATATGTATTAAGACGTTAATGCATGATTCACTGCTTAATACTGAAATGTTTAAGATTGAAAGATCTAAAACAAAACGGCAAAAGATTTCTCATGATGATACCTATTTATGGCACCTTAGACTTGGTCATATTAACCTTGACCGGATAGATAGACTAATTAAGAACGGAGTTTTAAATCAGTTAAAACTCGGTACTTTACCTGTCTGCGAATCCTGTCTAGAAGGCAAAATGACCAAGAGACCTTTCACTAGAAAAGGGATAAGAGCCAAAGAAACTCTTGGGCTAATACATTCGGATGTTTGCGGACCGATGAATGTAAAAGCCCGAGGTGGTTTTGAATACTTCGTCACTTTCATTGACGATTATTCTAGATATGGGTATGTTTACCTAATGCAGCACAAGTCAGATACATTTGAAAAGTTCAAAGAGTATCGTGCTGAGGTTGAAAACCAATTAGGTAAAAGCATCAAAATTCTACGATCAGATCGTGGAGGAGAATACCTTGATAGATTTTGAGGAATTCTTAGTCGAGCATGGAATTGTTTCACAGCTCACAGCACCTGGAACACCACAACAAAATGGTGTTGCAGAGAAAGGAGAAATCGAACCCTACTAGACATGATAAGATCAATGTTTAGTTATAGCACTCTACCTAGTTCATTCTGGGGGTATGCATTGCAAACTGCAATGTATATCCTGAATGTAGTTCCTTCTAAGTCTGTTTCTAAGACTCCCTTAGAGTTGTGGAATGGTCGTAAAGCTAGTTTGCGACATTTCCGCATATGGGGGTGTCCGCACATGTGCTAAAGAACAAGACTACTAAGTTGGAACCACGTTCACAGGTGTGCCTTTGTAGGCTATCCTAAGGAAACTAGGGGATTCTTTTATAGTCCAGAAGATAATAAAGTATTTGTGTCGACAAATGCTACATTTCTTGAGGAGGATTATATGAAAGAATTCAAACCTCGAAGTAAAGTGTTACTTGAGGAGTTACTTGCTGGTACGACCAGTAGTAAACCATTGTCAAATTTGACAAAGACATAACACCTTCAGCATCTGAAAGTCAGATGCAAGTTTATCAGAATACCATGCCACCTAGACGCAGTGGGAGGGTTGTAAGACAACCTGAACGCTATCTAGGAAATGGTGAGGTGCAAGTTATTGCATCTTGTGATGGTATAGATGATCCATTGACCTATCGTAGTGCAATGGATGATACTGATAAAGAAGAATGGCTCAAAGCCATGAACCTTGAGATGGAGTCCATGTACTCTAACTCAGTCTGGGAACTTGTGGACCAACCTAATGGAGTAAAACCCATAGGTTGCAAGTGGATCTACAAGAGAAAAGAGGAATAGATGGGAAAGTACAGACTTTCAAGGCTCGGCTAGTGGCAAAGGGTTATACCAAAAAGAGGGAGTTGACTATGAGAAACTTTCTCGCCAGTAGCCATGCTTAAATCCATCAGGATTCTTCTTTCCATTGCCTCATATTATGACTATGAGATTTGGCAAATGGACGTAAGACTGCATTCTTGAATGGTAATCTTGATGAAAGTATCTATATGGTACAACCAGAGGGGTTCATAACCCAAGGTCAAGAGCAAAAAGTTTGCAAGTTGCAAAGGTCCATTTATGGGCTTAAGCAAGCATCTAGATCTTGGAACATAAGATTTGATACTACGATCAAGTCTTATAACTTTGAGCAAAACATCGATGAACCTTGTGTCTACAAGCGCATCATTGATGGGAAGGTGGTTTTCCTTGTGTTATACGTCGATGATATTTTACTCATTGGGAATGATGTAAAGATATTATCGGACGTTAAAATCTGGCTAGCTAACCAATTCCAAATGAAAGATTTGGGAGAGGCAAGTTATGTACTTGGGATCCAGATCATTTGGGATCGCAAGAAATGACTGTTAGCAATGTTCAAGCATCCTATATCGACAAGATTCTTGTGCAATTTGGAATGCAGAATTCCAAGAAAGGTAATTTACCTTTCAGACATGGAATTCATTTGTCTAAGGAACAGTCTCCTAAGACACCTCAAGAATTGAGGAGATGAGACATATACCATATGCTTCTACAGTTGAAGTCTTATGTATGCTATGTTATGCACGAGACCGGACATTTGTTTTGCAGTGTAGTCAGTGGGAGTAGTCAGTAGTTTCAATCCAACCCAGGATTAGATCATTGGGTAGCGAGTGAAATATACATTTAATGAATGAGCATATCTCAGTCAGCTTCGGAGAACAAGAAATTATATGCTAGTATATACAAGTCAGGATATGATTCTGAGAGGGTATACTGACTCTGATTTTCAGACGGATGTTGATTCTAGGAAATCAACATCTGGATCAGTGTTCACACCTGGCTGACCCGTTTACAGAGACCTTATCGGCTAAAGTTTTTGAAGGTCACCTAAAGTTTAGGATTACATGACATGTCCTATTTGCTCTAGTTCAAGTGGGAGATTGTTGGGATTTATGTCCTAGAGCTTCATGTATTGTAAACGGAATTGATTATTGTAATAGTTATAAACGCATTATTCATTTATCAAAGTTGTTTGATTTAAATTGCATATTGTCTAATTGTCTTGTTTACCTTGATTACTTTTGTACCTTTAGACTTAGTGTATGTTTGATGCACAAGAGGATTTAAGTCTGAAGTTAGTAATCTAAATTGTCCATAGAGAGCAAACAGGGTGGGTACTTTGTTGTGGTTTATCTATAGCTGCGGTCCATTCTATACTTGTATGACGACCTTGATCCGGGTTCGTTCATGTGGTGACATGGGAATGGAGGCACCTTGTATGATAAGATCATATAGGACTGGACTCAGATAATATGAATTTCTTTTAATATTCGTTAACCAAGAAATTCATTTTATCTACTAGATGGTCATATATGGATTAATCTTAATCCTGAGTGTACTACGAACTCCTGCATGTCAGGCTGTGTCCTTTGATTTACTATGGTGAGGTTGGTGTAGCAGTCCCGGCCAATAGCTACGTATTTTGGGGATATGGTTGGTATGTAGCTGGGAACGTTTTACATAAATATGGAATTCACTCCTTCTTTCGAGAAGTAGAAGAATATCTCTTTTAAGAGTTGATTCGGACTTGAACAATTTGAGCGCTCAACTTTCCTATTACGAATAGAAAGTATTATATTCATAATTGTTATGAATTAATTGTTCATTATAGAATCAATGGTGCTTAAGAGACAAAATATTTAGAGGGTTATAACGGACTTTGACCCGGCTCTATTTATGAGATATTCGTGAAGGGCTATATCCATATGTAATGACTATATCGATGGACACCGAAAATGTTCGATTTATTTAATCCATCTACGGTAACGAGAGTTCAACTTCGAGTTTTTAGTGGAATAACGCGGAGTTAATAATTCGTAATATTTGATTAAAGAGTTTAATTAATATTTCAGAATTATTGGAGCTCGGAACCGTAGGTCCATTTGGTCCCCGTGCTAGCTCGATTAACTGTAGCAAACCTAATATAATTAGATTGTCTAATTATATGCTCACATTATATTTATTTATATATTATTAATAAGATTAATAATATTTATTGTCACAAATGAAAACTATGTTAAATTAGTTTAACTTAATGTTTTCTAGAATTCTTTGATTATGAGATAATCAAGTTAGTAATAATTATGAGATAATTACTACAACATAATTGAAGGTAAATAAATCATTATTAATATATTGATTTTTATTTACCATTGGAGACAAAGCCATATGGCTTACCATGTCATCCAAGCAATTATGTCTATTAGGTGGCTTGGATACACCTAATAGATTTGTCATTAGCTAATGCATTTTATGTTTTGGTATGGCCTCCACATTCATGTGTTTGCCATTGAAAGAAAACATTGAATGCTTAATGACAAAGCCATTGTCTTTAGCTTAACATTTCTTGTGCTTTGGTATGGTATTCACATTTTTGTGTTGGCCATTGCAAGAAAGCATTAGATGCTTAATGACAAGGTTAGTTGGCTTGTGTAAGAGAATATAATCTCTACCATTTCTCTCACTTCCTAAGGTTAACATTTTACATTCATTCACACAATGTTGTGAGAAAAAATTGAGAGAAAAGAGAGAAGAACTTCAAATATTCACAAGTGTTGTGAGAGTATTTGAAATTCCAAAAGACCAAACACCATTGTGACATCCTAAATCTCTAAATAGTTTAGAGGTTTAATTTTTGTGAGTGAAGCCCACACTTCGATTTGTTGGTTTCGAGTCATAGTTCGGAAGATCGAGTGGTTGATCTAAGTGTTGGACACCAAAGGATTGATCTTGGCTACTACAACAAAGGGAGAAGGCAAAGAAAATTTTGAAGATCCATACCGGACCTAGTGCCACCACAAGCAACTTCCGCCGCGCTAAGGAAAGTCATTTCCAACAGTATGTCGGTTTCTTTTCGCCCAACTTCGGTCGGCTTTATTCATTCCTCGGGCCACTTTTGATTATTTTTATACTCTCATCGGGTTCCTTATTTTTTCTCTTTTTCAGTGTCAAATAGTCCGTCCTTCGTCCATTACTCCCCTTCAGAAGATGACGAATCAGGCCTTCACATAGATATAAATTTTATGCAGCCATGACCTGATTCATGACATCTTGATTGGGACCAATGGAAGGCCTAGTGGAGGTATATTCCCAACTTCGTTGCCCGTTAATTGGCTTCGCAATGATGGCCTCTCACTTTCTTTTATTCATATTCCGATCCTCGACCTTTAAGGTCTTTTCAGTTTCTGAAGTCGAGGACTCCTTGGCGGAGACTCGCTCTTTACTGGCTTCTTTTGTCATTGCTCCTTTTGCTTTTTGTACATCTGTCCATCCTTATTTTAACCGTTTATGGCCACCGGCTCGTGAATGATTTTTTTCTTTGCCTCCAGCAAGAGTATTTTCTTATATTCCTTTGTCCTCCAAGTCTTCTGAGCCATCGGGTCGAAGAAGGCAGTTGAGGCTTCCAAGTCCAAGAAAATAAAGCTTGCCAAAAGGAAGCAGCCTTCCCCAGCCAAAGCTCTGACTCGGATGTTCTGTTTGTTCGTCGCCGTAAGGAATGAGCTTGAGACCTGCTTTCTTTTGCCTTTATAAAGGTCTGAGGCATATTGATGTTATCACTGTCTATTTTGGTGCAGGCTCTTAAGATTGATCCCCCCCTTACAGTACATGAGGCGGTGTGAATTCAGAAGGCCGAAGCTCCTATCGGCGGAGGCGAGGGAGTGGGCCCTGCAGGGGTGCCAATTGTTCAATTTCCCTCTGATGAGGAGTACGCGGCTGACCGGCGTAAAACACAGTATAACGCAAGCGCACGTATCGTTCAAGTAGTATAAAAATATCGATCCCACGATGACTTAATTCCTACTGTTGTTATTAATTGTTGATACTATTTATTTACAAATATCTAATTGAGGGAGAAGTGAATTGATTGCTTGAATGAATTGATTTGCTAAATAAATAAATAAATGAAAAGACAAAAGAAAATACTAAGAAAAATAAAAGACTCAAAGATCTAGGGTTGTGAATCTTTCTAATATCAATTAAAAGATGAAGTAGTTAAATCATAGTTGGGTAAATTATTGAATTATTAATCTGGAACACTAAATTATGTAAAAGCCTCTTTCGAATGATCATTTACAAATACCTAGTTATAATCTAATTGAACCATATGTCTATGTCAATTAAATTACCTAGATTCATTAAGGTTAAGTTCCAATTATGATTACCCCCGCCCGACAGGTATATTTTTATCCTGTAAGGAAATCTATTAAAGGGTTATCTATCCTTAAGGAAGATCGTGGGTTGTTGAGACTAAAGTCTTAAACTTAAAATCTCTATGTCTAGTTCATTTTAAGTTTACCTAATCAATTTTATTTGTGATCAGTTAATAAAAAGTATTAAGATTATGACTCAACAAATAACTCTTTAATTACCCAACGTATGATCTAACCCTTTTTAAATCCGGTGATATTAGATTTCATCACAACCTAGATATTTAACTTAGTTACAACACATAGTTATGACAAGTAAAAAAAATAAAATAAAAATTACTAAAAAGTAAATGCAGAAAAATAAATAAAATGCTAAGGTAAAGGAATTAACTTCTACTATTACTATTTAGATATCTCCCAATAATATAATATATAATCTTGTGATATTTTTAACAACACGTCCAGAATGGCGGTATCCTGATTAAGTCAAATTCAAATATACCAGCCATAAGGCGGAACAGAAATATAAATTAAACCAACCGACCAAATAGCGGTATCCTTGATAATCAAGTTCAAACCAACATAAATAAATTTACCAACCGACCAATATAGCGGTATCCTTGATTAGTCAGATTTAAACCAGATTAAATTGAATTACCAACCGACCAATATAGCGGTATCCTTTATTAGTCAGATTTTAAATAGTTTATATATTATATTTAAGGGAGATTAATCTAAATAGCAAAAGTAAAAGTATTACCTTATTACCTCAGCATGGAGGAGTACCCCCCCTCATGGATGAATTGTAACTACTATAAACGTAAATAAAACTGAATAAAAGAAATTAAAGAAGAGAACTCTCAATTTATTTATAAGAATTTCAGAGGAAAAGGTACATTTGAAACTAAAAATTCGAAATCTATTTATAGGCAAAAAAAATCTAATATTTTATTATTATTTTTCTGATTTTTATTATTTTATTATTTTTCTGATTTTTTTATTTTATTATTTTATTATTTTATTATTACTTTTTCTGGATCGCTGAAATTTCGACACGTGGCATGGTGTGCTAAAAAGACGGCTCGTTGAATTTTCGACACGTGGCAGACGCCCAAAATTACCAAAAATACATTTTTGCTGGGGACGCCCAAAATTACCAAAATACCCATTTGGCCAAATTTCACAGCTTTGCTCCAAATCACCTCCAGAATGTCTTGAAATTTTATTTCGGTGTCGGGACAAAATTACCAAAATACCCTTTGTGTCGGGATGCCCAAAATTACAAAAAATCCTTTTGGCCAAATTTCACCAAATTTCACAGTTTTGCTTCAAATCACCTCTAGAATGTCCTGAAACTTTATTTATCTACAAAAAAACACAAAACACTTCAAAATATTCACAAAACTCAAGAAACTATACAAAATATTAAGTTAAATGAGTGGGAAATAGTGATAGTTTTACCACTCATCACACTCCCAAACCTAACATTTTGCTAGTCCTCAAGCAAAATAAAATAACATAATAAAATAACATAATAAAATTTAACTAAGCCACTTTCGTAGGGATCACGATTGCATTTAGCATATGCAACAAGCCTTAAACCCCTAGGTGTCCCTAGTGGACGAGTTATAGTCTCGTGAGGGTTTACAGCAATGATACCCACAAACATTTTATAAAAGTAAAAAGGTAGTGAAACTAATGCACACAAAAGCAAAAAGACAAGAGAAAAGAGAATAAAGAAGTTAGTGACTAATTAGGTGAAACTTCTACTCCAAGTTTACTAATTGTTTTGTTTCATTCTAAATTACTGAACAAGTAAATTCTCCGATTATTTTTACCATTCTCCATATACACAGCCAACATAATATTAAACAACTCATTTCGCCCATAACAGTCATAAGTGCAGTTGATAAGAGAGTAATATTTTTGTCCTAAAGTTTTATCAGATTTCACAACTTTTTGGAGTGATGGAATAAATTTTTCTGATTTTTCTGATTTTTCTTTGATTTTTTCTTTTCTCTATTTTTTATTTATATACAATATCTTCCATCTATGTAGCGAGCTTTAGGTCGGTGACTCCCAAACCAGTTGGCTTTAGGGCATCAGGTGTTAAGACACCCCTAAGGACTTAATTACTCAGACTTCAGATTTATAATATATATATATATTTTCCATCATTTTTGATCCATGTAACGAGCTTTGGGCCAATGACTCCCAAACCAGTTGGTTTTAGGGCATTAGGTATTAAAATACTCTTACAGACTTAATAACTCGGATCTCAGATGTTTTTTTTTTTGTTTTTGTTTTTGTTTATTCCATCACTTTTTTTAGATGTTTCCTCCAAATGAACTAGAGCACTGAATATTACAAACTTTTCAATTTTTTAGCTTATGTCCGTATGTTACCATGAATATGATAATACCTGCCAACTAAGCATTTGAAGATCTATTTAAGTCAGTTTTATGGAGAATTTACAAATTAAATAATTCAAAAGGAAATAAACAAAAATTAACTTGTTTCGAAAAATAGGTTTGAAATACGTCTCAGGAGTGGAAATTCCTTACACAACTATATCTTACCAATTTCACCTTTTTAATCAACACAAAACATAACATAAAGAAATAACTACTACTGGTCATGGTGTGTGACTAACTGTCGAATGGACTTCCCATTGTAGATTCCCCAGAGGGAGGGTGGAGCGAGGCTCTCTTAAATACCCAAGCCTCTTAGGCTCTTATCGCTTGGTGTCAGGAATAAACAACGAGTCCTCCAAACTAGTCTATCACAACAAGCTATGGGTGAATGATTATCTAGGTGCCTTCACAGCTTTTCCTTAAAGGTAGTGAGTGAAGGAAGACACCAAACTATCACCTAGCTTTAAATATGCTTTTGGTTTTTTTTGAAAATTTTTTAATTAAATTTTTTAATTTTTTTTTGTATTTTTCGAAAAATTTTGGACTAAAAATAAAAACACAATAAAAATAAGATACTATTAACTTTTCCTTACCCCCAAACCTAAATGAGACATTGTCCCCAATGTCTTTAAACAGTAGAAGAAGAGTTTAGAAGATAGTACCTGATTAGCTGAATATAAAATAGAAATTATAACAAATTGCATGGGTTGCCTCCCTACTAGCGCTAAATTTTTTGTCTTCAGCCAGACGTGACTGAAATCTATCTGTCAAGGAGGTTTCAGCGTCGTTTTGGATGTCCGATTAAAGACAATCCCATGAGCGTTGCTTTTGAAGGGTCTCTTCCAACGGTAAGGTGGCAAAAGGTATTTTGTCCCATTCAGTGCTTGTGCCATCTTTTTGATCTTTCTCGCTCCAGTGGTTCCTAAAAAGAAAAAAAGAAAATTAGGAGGTCTCGTATGGTGCTTGACTTTGAATGGAAGTTTCATTCTGTCAAGCTTCTGGGTGATGTCTTTGATTTGTACTCCCCAAAACAGTGATATTTCACCTGAATGCATTGGATCTTCAATAATGTCAGACATTTGCTCCTCCATTTGTTCTGCTTCTTGCTCCACCTTTTCTTCACAGATGAATTTTAAGATTTCTGTATTCAGTTCTTCGTCTGTCATCTGTGAGATACATGTCTCATAATTGTATGCCTGAGGATGAAAAGATGTTACTGACATTAGGTCTTCATCCTCTGATTTGACTGGAATGGATGGTTCATGTATATCTTCATCAAACATCATGGTAAAACATGCTCCAAGATCTTCATTTTGAGGATACAGATTTTCATCCTCAAGTGTTGATGCAGTTGGTACAAAAAAACTCAGCTTCTTCATCCTCGTCAGAGTCAGAATAATAAAAATCAAATCGAGACTTTATCAGTTCGGGCTCCTGAACTGATACCTCTGGTTGTTGATATTGCTCAGCCTCCTCCTCTGTTGAAGTGTCATTGTGAAATGATTGGTACTCGAAGGCATTATCAGTTTCATCTGAGAATGTTTCTGGAGGTATGTAGCTCTGGTTTTCTGTTAATTGTCTTATTTGATCTGTCATCCTCTGTATGGATTCTGCGTTACTCTGAATTTGTGCATCAAATTGAACTTCCATTTCTTTGAACCTATCTTTGAGCATGTCATTCAACTGATCTTCCTCTGATGGATCTGGCTCGTGATGAAGATCGTAGATGGATGGTGGATAAGATGGAAAATGTGATGATTCTTCGTACCTTGAATGATTCCAATAATTCTGCCACTCTGAAAGGTATATACATTGATCGCTCGGGTGGTTACCATCACATATTACACATCTCCCCATTTCATTCTGATGAGAAAATGTAGTGTTGCTTGGTTCTGGCATCCAGTGATAGTTGTTGGGATTGACAACAGGCCTCAGAAAACCGGACTGTTGCTCCCGAATTTGGGGTGTATCTTCTTGTAAAGCTCGTGTGATCTCCCAATCTCCCAATAATGTTCCATTTTTCAATCACCTGAAAAATATAATAAAGAAATAAAAATTACAGATTAAAAATAAAGAAAATTAGATACAAGTAAATTAGATAGCTTCAAAATTATAACTCAAGAAATATAAGTCCCCGGCAACGGCGCCAAAAACTTGACCGGCGTAAACACACACGTATAACGCAAGAGCACGTATCGTTCAAGTAGTATAAAAATATCGATCCCACGAGGACTTAATTCCTACTGTTGTTATTAATTGTTGATACTATTTATTTACAAATATCTAATTGAGGGAGAAGTGAATTGATTGCTTGAATGATTTGATTTGCTAAATAAATAAATAAATGAAAAGACAAAAGAAAATACTAAGAAAAATAAAAGACTCAAAGATCTAGGGTTGTGAATCTTTCTAATATCAATTAAAAGATGAAGTAGTTAAATCATAGTTGGGTAAATTATTGAATTATTAATCTGGAACACTAAATTATGTAAAAGCCTCTTTCGAATGATCATTACAAATACCTAGTATAATCTAATTGAACCATATGTCTATGTCAATTAAATTACCTAGATTCATTAAGGTTAAGTTCCAATTATGATTACCCCCGCCCGACAGGTATATTTTTATCCTGTAAGGAAATCTATTAAAGGGTTATTATCCTTAAGGAAGATCGTGGGTTGTTGAGACTAAAGTCTTAAACTTAAAATCTCTATGTCTAGTTCATTTTAAGTTTACCTAATCAATTTTATTGTGATCAGTTAATAAAAAGTATTAAGATTATGACTCAACAAATAACTCTTTAATTACCAACGTATGATCTAACCCTTTTTAAATCCGGTGATATTAGATTTCATCACAACCTAGATATTTAACTTAGTTACAACACATAGTTATGACAAGTAAAAAAATAAAATAAAAATACTAAAAAGTAATGCAGAAAAATAAATAAAATGCTAAGGTAAAAGGAATAACTTCTACTATTTACTATTTAGATATCTCCCAATAATATAATATATAATCTTGTGATATTTTTACCAACCGTCCAGAATGGCGGTATCCTGATTAAGTCAAATTCAAATATACCAGCCATAAGGCGGAACAGAAATATAAATTTAAACCAACCGACCAATATAGCGGTATCCTTGATTAATCAAGTTCAAACCAACATAAAATAAATTTACCAACCGACCAATATAGCGGTATCCTTGATTAGTCAGATTTAAACCAGATTAAATTGAATTACCAACCGACCAATATAGCGGTATCCTTTATTAGTCAGATTTTAAATAGTTTATATATTATATTTTAAGGGAGATTAATCTAAATAGCAAAAGTAAAAGTATTACCTTATTACCTCAGCATGGAGGAGTTACCCCCTCATGGATGAATTGTAACTACTATAAACGTAAATAAAACTGAATAAAAGAAATTAAAGAAGAGAACTCTCAATTTATTAATAAGAATTTCAGAGGAAAAGGTACATTTGAAACTAAAAATTCGAAATCTATTATAGGCAAAAAAATCTAATATTTTTATTATTATTTTTCTGATTTTTATTATTTTATATTTCTGATTTTTATTATTTTATTATTTTATTATTTTATTATTACTTTTTCTGGATCGCTGAAATTTCGAACGTGGCATGGTGTGCTAAAAAGACGGCTCGTTGAATTTTCGACACGTGGCAGACGCCCAAAATTACCAAAATACCCTTTTGCTGGGGACGCCCAAAATTACCAAAATACCCATTTGGCCAAATTTCACAGCTTTGCTCCAAATCACCTCCAGAATGTCTTGAAATTTTATTTCGGTTTCGGGACAAAATTACCAAAATACCCTTTGTGTCGGGACGCCCAAAATTACCAAAATACCCTTTTAGCCAAATTTCACCAAATTTCACAGTTTTGCTTCAAATCACCTTAGAATGTCCTGAAACTTTATTTATCTACAAAATAACACAAAATACATCAAAATATTCACAAAACTCAAGAAACTATACAAAATATTAAGTTAAATGAGTGGGAAATAGTGATAGTTTTACCACTCATCAGCGGCTGAAGGACCCGTCATGGAGCAATTTCCAGGAGAGGGAGGTGCACTCGGAGCCGACCCCCAAGGTACGAAGCCATATGCTGAGTCTGGCCGTTCTCGTCCAAGAGTTGAGGAGATTCCTGGTGATCATCCTTTATTTGAGCACTTCACTTCGGACGGCTCTGTACCTATCGTGCAGGATCTGGATGATGAGGCTGAAGTGCCGGAGCTTATTTGGCCGACTGGGGCTTTGTGGCATCACCTTAAGCAATTTTACCCTTTAGTACGTAGGATGTCTGCCTCAAGGCTTGGAGGGAGCTATAGGGACGTGGATGACCTTTATAGTTTGGCCGAATTGGAGTCGTTAGAGGAGGCTCGGTCAATATATAAAGACGATATACTTCATCGCATTTATGAAGAAGATGAAATCGTTTATATTTCCTATTCATCCGACTCCGATTCTCTTACAAATGTCGGCTGATTGCTGCGCCACAACATTCAATGCCAGAAGCAGTATCCCCAAGTACTTCTGTGCTTCAGGCTTCATCATTAGCACAGCTGTCATCTTCGGCTCGTCTGCCTCATCTCCTCAAAGGGAAATTTTGAGCCTAA
>SKCR01010247.1:0-22712 GCA_019454045.1 Zanthoxylum bungeanum | reverse complement strand
AAAATAATCCCTTATAAACCGGTGATATTAAAAGTCATCACAACCCCTAATTAACTAACACATAACTAGGACTATAAAAATAAAATACATAAAATAAAAATACTGAAAAGTAAAATAAAATAAAATGCTAAGGTAAAAGGAATTACTTTTACTACTACTAATTTAGATATCTCCCATAAAATAATATATAAACTTGTGTTAAATTTACCAACCGACCAGTCTAGCGGTATCCTGATTAGTCAAATTAAGTCCAACCAGCCATTAAGGCGGAACCAAAAATAAATTTACCAACCGACCAGTCTGGCGGTATCCGTGATTAGTCAGGTTTAAACCAGATTAAAATTAAATTACCAACCGACCAATATAGCGGTATCCCTTATTAAGTCAATATTTTAAATAGTGAATATATTATTTTTAAGGGAGATTAATCTAAATAGCAATAGTAGAAGAATTACCTTTCACCCTAGCTGAGGAAATTATTTCAACATGGTGAATAGTAAAAACTGTAAAAAGTAAAAATTAAATTACTATTATTACAAAAGTAATTAAAATAAATTACAAACTAAAAAATAAAAAAAATAAAATTAAAATATTTTTAGAGAGAGAAACTCTCTCTTCATCAAAGAGATGAGAGAGAGAAAGACACACATAATTCTGAAATTCGCGCAGTATTTATAGAAATATTTTTCACTGTTCCAGCGTCGCGACGCCAAGGATCTCAGCGTCGCGACGCCAAGGATCTCAGCGTCGCGACGCTGGATTTGTCGACGTGGCACGCTGAGGAGACGACACGTAGCAAGACGGCTAACTGTTCACTTGACACGTGGCAAGGCGGCTAAGACTCAATTATTGTGATGACGTCATGCTGACGCGGCGACGATGTGTGGCGATGACGTGGCGTGGCGGCTGACTGTTCACCTGTCGGCACAATAGGATTGCGACACGTGTCGACACGTGTCAAGTTCTGATTGGCTAAGGCTGACGTGGCAAGTTGACTCGGTTGACCTGCTGACGTGGACGATGATGTGGCATGACACGTGGCAAGGTTGACTTGTTGACCGATGATGTGGCTGATGACGAGGCGACACGTGTCAAGTCTGAGTGTCGGCAGCATATGATGATGACACGTGGCACGGCGCATTTTAGCAGATCGGCTGTGATGGTGACACGTGGCACGGCGCATTTTAGCAAAGTCAAAACTTCTCAAATTATTGACCGTTGACCAGGCGCATGTTAGCAGATTCGGCTCACGCTGGGCGTCGCGGCGCGCAGTGTTCCAGAGTCGCGACGCGCAGAAGACGAAAATATCCCTGTTGACGCATTTTTGTCCGGTTTTGCCCCAAATTGCCTCCAGTGCTGTCCAAACTTTATTTATCTGCAAAATAACAATAAAACACATCAAAACGTTCACAAAACTCAAGAAACTATACAAAATATTAAGTTAAATGAGTGGGAAATAGTGATATAAATACCACTCATCACACCCCCAAACCTAACATTTTGCTAGTCCTCGAGCAAAATACAAAATAAAATAACATAACAAAATTTAACTAAGCCATTTTCGTAGGGATCACGGTTGCATTTAGCATATGCAACAAGCCTTTAAACCCCTAGGTGTCCCTAGTGGACGAGTTGTAGTCTCGTGAGGGTTTACAGCAATGATACCCACAAACATTTTACAAAAGTAAAAAGGTATTAAAACTAATGCACACAAAAGCAAAAAGACAAGCGAAAAGAGAATAAAGAAGTTAATGACTAATCAGGTGAAAATTCTACTCCAAGTTACTAGTTGTTTTGTTTCTTTCTAAATTACCGAATAAGTAAATTCTCCGATTATTTTTACCATTCTCCATATACACAGCCAACAAAATATTAATCAACTCATTTTTGCCCACAACAGTCATAAGTGCAATTGATAAGAGAGTAATATTTTTGTCCTAAAGTTCTATCAGATTTCACACCTTTTTGTAGCAATGGAATAATTTTCTGATTTTTCTGATTTTTTTATTTGATTTTTTTCTCTATTTTTTATTTATATACAATACCTTCCGTCTATGTAGCGAGCTTTGGGTCGGTGGCTCCCAAACCATTTGGCTTTAGGGCACCAGGTGTTAAGACACCCCTACGAACTTAATTACTCAGACTTCAGATATATATATATATATATATTTTTTTTTTTGCAGCATCTTCGATCCATGTAACGAGCTTTGGGCCAATGACTCCCAAACCAGTTGGTTTTAGGGCACTAGGTGTTAAAACACCCTTACAGACTTAATAACTCGGATCTCGGACGTTTTTTTTTTTTTTTTTTTTTTTTTTTACTCCATCACTATTTAGAGATGCTTCCTCCAATTACACTATAGCACGGAATATTACAAACTTTTCAATTTTAGCTCATGTCCGTATGTTTCCATGTAAGTTCATAATACATGTCAACTGAACATATGAAGATCCATTTTAGTTAGTGTTAAGGAGAATTCACAAATTAAATAATTAAAAAGGAAATAAACAAAAATTAACTTGTTTCGAAATAGGTTTGAGATACGTCTCAGGAGCGGAAATTCCTTACTCGGCTATTTCTTACCAATTCCACCTTTTTAGTCAAAATAAAAACACAAAAAAATGCAAAATATTTTTGTAATTTTTGAAAATTTTTAAATTTTTTTGTATTTTTCGAAAAATTTTGGACTAAAAATAAAAATAACATACTACTAAAAACAAGATAAATACAAGGTATTAATCAACTAATTCCCTCCCCCAAACCTAAATGAGACATTGTCCCCAATGTCTTAAACAGTAGAAGAAGAGTTAGAAGGTAATACCTGATCAGCTGAAATTTTACAGGACAAATTACCGATAAGAAAAATTACCGATTAAGATTTATGTCCAAATTACGATTCTTACCACGATTGTTATTTGACCATTTTTCATTAAAAATTTTGGCAGAATCACCTCTAAAAACTCAAAATTTCCCCAAAATTCACCCTAAAAAATTATCACCAATCAAATCCCAACTTTGGTATTTTTCAGAAAAATCCGGCAGAGTCTCCCCTGAATTTTTGATTATCCAACACAACCTAAATCTATCAAATGCCACAAACACCCCAATTCAACTCTTCGCCCCCACAATCTACGAATCAAATTAATGCACAATCCAACCCTTCGCAATTGAAAATTCCCAAATCAAACACACCACAATTCAATCCTAATTACCAAATCAATTTACCAATTACCAAATCAAATTTTATCAAATTATTACCGTTAATCTCAAATTCTGATTTTGGCAGTGGTGGGTTCGCAGCTTTGGGTTGGAGATCCATAATGGTCGGTCTTGTGTGGTTCGGTTCAGGCGAGACAGTGGCGATTGGGTAGTCTCGGTTTGGTCTCGGTGGCTGCTCACGGTATGGGTCTCGACTGGCGAAGACTCGGTCACGGTGATGAAGGTAGTGGCTCGCGGTGGTGATGGCTGGTTCGGTTCAGGTGGCTCGGTAAAGGCTTGTTGTTTGACATGGCGAAGGTTGCGGCTGTGGATCTCGGTTGTGAGGCTCACGATCACGATGGCACTCGATTTCGGTTCGGTGGCTGGTGGGTTTCTGTCACGGCAAGGGGTGGATCTTGGTTTGATGGTGGTTGTTGGTTTGCTTGCGGTGGTTGGTGGTGGTTCTGGTGAGATGGTTGCAGTCTCGGTGGAGGTTGCGGCTGTTGGAGGTGTTTGAGGAAGAAGAAGAAGTAAAAATGAGATCTGTGGTGCCTCTGCTTATGTTCTGTTTTTGAGTCAGCGTCGCGACGCCAAAAATTGCCTAGCGTCGCGACACTCGGTTCTTTAGGGTTAGGGTTTTGACTCGGGATTTTTTTTTTTTTTTTTTTTGTTTTGGCAAAATCATGTCTTGCGACGGATAAATCCATAGGGACGCCTCTCAAGAGGTGACTCCTTACTCGGCCGTCTCTTCTGGATTGACTTTGTATCTTCATGATTTTGTCAAATTTGTATTTTGAAAATCCCGCTTGCACTGGCTTGCTTTGTCCTAAAAAAAATTCTGTTTTTATTTTTCCTGCAAAACTAACACACAAAATTAAAAAGTTCACACAAAATATGAAAAATAAATTACAACAAATTGCATGGGTTGCCTCCCTGCTAGCGCTGAATTTTTCGTCTTCAGCCAGACGTGACTGAAATCTATCTGTTAAGGAGGTTTCAATGTCGTTTTGGATGTCCGATTAAAGACATTCCCGTGAGCGTTGCTTTTGAAGGGTCTCTTCCAACGGTAAAGTGGCAATAAATATTTTGTCTCATTCAGTGCTCGTGCCACCTTTTTACTCCTTGTTGTTCCAGTGGTACCTGAAAAGAAAGAAAGAAAATTAGGAGGTCTCGTATGGTGTTTGACTTGAAATGGAAATTCCATTCTGTCAAGCTTCTGGGTGATATCTTTGATTTGCACTCCCCAAAACAGCGATGTTTTTCCTGAATGCTCTGGATCTTTATTAAGTTCTGACATTTGCTCCACCATTTGCTCTTCTTTTTGCTCCACCTTTTCTTCACAGATGTATTTTAAAATTTCCATATTCAGTTCTTCATCTGTCATCTGTGAAATACATGTTTCAAAATTTTCAACCTGAGAATGAAAAGAAATGTTAGATTTTAGGTCTTCATCCTCTGATCTGGGTGAAATAATTGGCTCAGGTAGATATTCTTCAAACATTTGTGCAATGGAATCTCCAAGATCTTCGTTTTGAGGATACAGAATTCCATCATCAATTTTTGATGCAGTTGGTACAAATATTTCAGCTTCATCCTCGTCAGAATCTGAATAATAAAAATCAAATCGAGACTTTGCCGGTTCAAGTTCCTGAACTGATACCTCTGGTTGTTGATACTGCTCAGTCTCCTCTTCTGTTGACGTGTCATTGTGAAATGATTGGTATTCGAAGGCTTCATCAGTGTCATCTGGAACTGGTTCTTGAGGTATGTAGTTCTGGTTTTCTGTTAATTGTCTGATCTGATCTGTCATTCTCTGTATGGATTCTGTTTGACTCTGAAATTGTGCATCAAATTGAGCTGCTTGTTCCTTGAACATGTGAATTAAGTGATCTTCCTCGGATGGTTCTGGTTGTTGATAAGGATCGAAGGAAGATGGTGGATAAGATGGAAAATGTGGTTCTGTGAAATGTGATGGCTCGTCATACCATGAAGGATCTTGATAGTTCTGCCACCCTGAATGGTAGTTGTATTTGCAATAATCGCTTGGGTGGTCACCATTACATATGTCACATCTCCACATTGAGTTCTGTTGGGCAAATGTAGTATTGTTTGGTTCTGGTATCCAGTAATAATCATTGGGCACGACAACAGGCCTCAGAAAACCGGACTGTTGCTCCCAGATTTGGGGTGTATCTTCTTGTACAGCACGTAATCTTTCAATCTCCCAGTAATGTTCCATTTGTAAGTCACCTGAAATCAAAAGGAAGAAATAAAAATTACAGATAAAAAGAAAGAAAAATTAGATACAAGTAAATTAGATAGCTTCAAAATTAACAACTCAAGAAATATAAGTCCCCGGCAACGGCGCCAAAAACTTGACCGGCGTAAACACACACGTATAACGCAAGCGCACGTATCGTTCAAGTAGTATAAAAATATCGATCCCACGAGGACTTAATTCCTACTGTTGTTATTAATTATTGAATCTATTTATTTACAAATATCTAATTAAAGGGAGAATGGAATTGATTGCTTGATTGATTTGGTTGATTAAAGATTTGCTAAATAAATAAATAAAAAGATAAAAGAAAATACTAAGGAAAATAAAAGACACAAAGATTTAAGGTTGTGATTTCTTTTAATATCATTTTAAAGATGAAGTGGTTATCTTAAAGTTGGTAATAATTGATTTATTAACCTGGAACACTAAATTATGTGTAAGCCTCTGTCGATGGTCAGACACAAATACCCAGTTTAACCCAATTGAACCATATGTCTATGTCAACCAAATTATCTGGATTCGTTAAGTTTAAGTTCCAATTATGGCTACCCCCGCCCGACAGGTATATTCCTATCCTGTAAGGAAATCTATTAAAGGGTTATCTATCCTCAAGGAAGATCGTGGGTTATTAAGTCTAAGGCTGAAACCTAAAATCCATATGTCTAGTTCATTTTAGATTTACCATATCAATCTTATTGGTGATCAGACAACAAGAAGCAATAAACTTAAGACTTAATAAATAAACCTTTAAATTACCCAACTTTAAAATAATCCCTTATAAACCGGTGATATTAAAAGTCATCACAACCCCTAATTAACTAACACATAACTAGGACTATAAAAATAAAATACATAAAATAAAAATACTGAAAAGTAAAATAAAATAAAATGCTAAGGTAAAAGGAATTACTTTTACTACTACTAATTTAGATATCTCCCATAAAATAATATATAAACTTGTGTTAAATTTACCAACCGACCAGTCTGGCGGTATCCTGATTAGTCAAATTAAGTCCAACCAGCCATTAAGGCGGAACCAAAAATAAATTTACCAACCGACCAGTCTGGCGGTATCCGTGATTAGTCAGGTTTAAACCAGATTAAAATTAAATTACCAACCGACCAATATAGCGGTATCCCTTATTAAGTCAATATTTTAAATAGTGAATATATTATTTTAAGGGAGATTAATCTAAATAGCAATAGTAGAAGAATTACCTTTCACCCTAGCTGAGGATATTATTTCAACATGGTGAATAGTAAAAACTGTAAAAAGTAAAAATTAAATTACTATTATTACAAAACGTAATTAAAATAAATTACAAACTAAAAAAATAAAAAAATTAAAATTAAAATATTTTTGAGAGAAACTCTCTCTTCATCAAAGAGATGAGAGAGAGAAAGGCACACATAATTCTGAAATTCGCGCAGTATTTATAGAAATATTTTTCACTGTTCCAGAGTCGCGACGCCAAGGATCTCAGCTTCGCGACGCTGGATTTGTCGACGTGGCACGCTGAGGAGACGACACGTAGCAAGGCGGCTGACTGTTCACTTGACACGTGGCAAGGCGGCTAAGACTCAATTATTGTGATGACGTCATTGATGACGTCATGCTGACGCGGCGACGACGTGGCGATGACGTGGCATGACGTGGCGTGGCGGCTGACTGTTCACCTGTCGGCACAATAGGATTGCGACACGTGTCGACACGTGTCAAGTTCTGATTGGCTGAGGCTGACGTGGCAAGTTGACTCGGTTGACCTGCTGACGTGGACGATGATGTGGCATGACACGTGGCAAGGTTGACTTGTTGACCGATGATGTGGCTGATGACGAGGCGACACGTGTCAAGTCTGAGTGTCGGCAGCATATGATGATGACACGTGGCACGGCGCATTTTAGCAGATCGGCGGCTGTGATGGTGACACGTGGCACGGCGCATTTTAGCAATGTCAAAACTTCTCAAATTGTTGACCGTTGACCAGGCGCATGTTAGCAGATTCGGCTCACGCTGGGCGTCGCGGCGCGCAGTGTTCCAGAGTCGCGACGCGCAGAAGACGAAAATATCCCTGTTGACGCATTTTTGTCCGGTTTTGCCCCAAATTGCCTCCAGTGCTGTCCAAACTTTATTTATCTGCAAAATAACAATAAAACACATCAAAACGTTCACAAAACTCAAGAAACTATACAAAATATTAAGTTAAATGAGTGGGAAATAGTGATATAAATACCACTCATCAGTCCCACCGGTCTTTGTTCTGTGTTTTGGAGGCTTGCTGATGCAGTAAAATTTGTGAAAATTTCTTATCCCACAGCTTTTTTCTCATGATGAGAATAGTGAGTGAAGGGGAAAAGAATTACTCAAATACTTTTCTTTTTTTTTTTTTTTAATGCTTTAATGAGGAGAGAATACCGAAACAGTCGTCTTCGTTATCATCTCCAAGGGAAATAAAAGGTTGTGGCTCCCCACTACTTGATGAGCTGGCAGCAGATGAAGCAGGCCTAGAAGCAAGGAGTTGTTGCATAATTTGAAAATACTCTTCTTCAGATTTGGCACCTGCCAAGAGAGACTGGGCTGAAGACTTCTGAGAGAGGAAAGTACTTTGGGCTTTAAATTCCTCAACATTTGATTTTAAATGTCCTTTAGAACAGAGCCACTGCTGGACCATATGTTGGGACATCTTGGACTCTTCATCAAATTTGGACCACCATTTAACTTTGAAGGTTCTTTGGATGAGCAAATGGGTTTCATGAGTGTGGAATTGAAGACTCCACATCCAGACCCAAGGTAAAAAGAAATTTGTACAGAAACAAAGAAAATGGGGAAATCTTTTCTCTGAAGCAGAGGGAATATAATGGGCTTTGAAAAGGTTTAACAAGATTTTGCATTAGGGTTAGGATATCTGGGCTTGGTCCATAATAGTTCCACCAATGTTGGAACCAGTTTGGAAGGCTTTCAACGGTTATTTTGGAATTAAAGAAAAATAACCATGAATGGCTTTTCTTAGGATTTTGAATTAGGAAGGTATTAAACCACGCTTGTTGGTATCCCAATAGGAGTAGGATAAGCAATGGTTTAATCTATTTTGGAAATTGGCAGGGAAAAATTTAGGGTTATGAAGGGGTTCTCCCCATGTTTTGGAGAAATAACTTTAAGGATAGTGGCTGTAGAATAGGCCGGCTCAGAATGAGCATCTGAAAGAAAAAGTGTTTGAATTTCACAAATTCTGTGAATTCAAGAATGTCTTGATAAAAGGATTGGGGTTTTTGACAAATCCCAAGGTTTGAAAAACCAACCCTTTGGAAAAAACTTTGAAAGAGTAATAAATGGATCAGGATTATAAAACCCATCTTCAACACTTAAAATATTTGGTGATAGGTTTTATCATGCCAATCCGATTTTTGTGAAGGCTTTTGTGAAATAATTTGGGAAGATGAACTTCCACTTAAAACAACTTCTTTTGGGTTTTTGGAAAAAAGTAATTTCTTTGGAAGAAGATTTTTGAATTTCTTGACTTTTTGAAAAATTTTGTAAAGCAAGAAGGAGTTCAGGAGATTTGGAAATGGATTCAATCCATTCATTTACCTGTACTTGGAAAGTAATGCTTTAGATGAAGATTCTTCTTCTTCTTGGATTGTGTCAACCCAAGATTTTATAGGAATGCCTGAGGCTAGCTTTGGAGGGTGGTGGAGGAGATTGGGATTCTTTGTAAGGGCTTTGGACAGAGGGTTCAATAAGCTTGCTTTGCCAGTGTCTTTTTTCTTGGGCGGCATTATCTGTTTGGGAGAAATTCTCTGGTTAGAAAATCTGGAAACCTAATTTTTATCTCCTTTAATAAATTCAATTTCAAAATAAAAAAACACTCAAAATTGCTTGCCAACGTGCAAAAATCTATTTAGATGCAATGTTTTGAACATCTTTTTCTAAAACATGTTTTGCAGCTTTACAATAAATCTTAGTAGAAATTTTTGATTTAGCAAGTCACTTTGGAATTTGGATATGCATAAAACAATAGATAAAATCCTTTTTTAATAGTAGAATAATTTTTCTGACAATCATTCCAATGGGCAGAAAACATTGGACTATTTGTTCTTTACCATCTCAACTTGTTTTAGAATACCACCATACCCTAAGTCAGACGCATCAGTTTCAACAACTTTGGTAAATAGGGTTAACTAAATACAAACAGAGGATTTCTTTAACGGAATCCTTTATTAATCTAATAGCTTTAGTGTGTTCATTAGTCCAGGGGACATGAACTTTCTTTAACCTATCATGTAAGGGTTTTGCAATCCTATTGATATTAGGACAAAAGTCTAGAAATAATTTAAACTTCCTAGAAATCTTTGGAGTTGGGTTTTATCAAGGATTTTATCAGGAAATTATCAGTAAAAGCTAGGGATCTTTCAATTGTGTAATTGTTCCTTTGGAAATGTAATGTCCTAGGAATCTAATTTTAGTCTGAAACAAAGAAATCTTTGTACTAGAAACGGCTAGGCCAGCTTTCCTAGTGGCAAAATAAAAAGTCTTTAAATGTTTGAAATGTTGATCAATGTCTTTTGAGAAGATTAACACATCATCAATATAAACTATGCAAAATTCGGAGTACGGGTTATAAATGTCATTCATATCCTTTGAAACTCAGAATGTGCATTCTTTAAACCAAACGGCATAACCGTCCTTTCAAATTGTCCAAATGGAACAGTAAAAACAGTTTTATAACGTCTTTATGATGAATTTGAATTTGCCAAAAACCTGACTTCATATCAAATTTTGAAAATATGAAAGCATAGTGAAGTTTTTGAAGCAATCTTTTTTGTTAGGTATGGGATACCTAATCCATTTTAGGGCTTTGTTTAAAGGTTTGTAATTGATCACAAGTCTTGGTGTACCTCTTTCTATTTCAGAATTTTTATTCACATAGAAAGACGTAGCGCACGACCAAGGAGACCTAGACTTAACAATTAGTCCTTTAGACTCTAAATCTTTAATCTCATTCCTACAGTGTTTTTCTAAGTCCATATTCATTTGAATAGGTCTAGCTTTTGTAGGAATTTATTTTTCATCAAAAGAGGACTCATAAGGAAGATCTATCAAATGTTGCTTTCTATTCCAAAAAGCAGAAGGTAGATCAGCACAGATTTCTTTCTCAATTAATATTTTGAAATCATTAATCTTTTGTTTTATGAAATCAATTTGTAGTTGTTTTTCAAGTCTTCCAATATTTAAATCCTTTTCAAATAAAGTAAGTCATTTTTTTTTTTCTTTAACAAAACACTAACATGGTTCTGGTAAACAGAACAAGCTTTTTTACAATATTCAAATTTCTTGTTTTAGGTTTTTCAATAAAAGAAAACTTTAATTTTTTATTTTTTGCTTTAAAGGTTATACCATCATAATTAACGGTATAAGGAGTAATGAGGTTTATGAAAGGAGTTCCAAGGATAACAGCATGATGTATATCATTTGTTAAAAGAAAGGAAGTCCTAAATTCAAACCATCATTTGGAATTGAAGCATCAACTTTGGAAGAAATTTTTAGTTTTGAATTATTTGCGGCAGAAAGTCTTTCATGTGTTTTTTTATGAAACCATTTGGAATAATAATTTCTTATACAATTTAGATCAGCACCTGTGTCAAACAAGGCTACTGTGTCAATTTGGAAATCAGATGAGAAAGGATTAGAGTAATCCAAATTAAGTATTTTCTTGTTGTTACTTGCTTTAAACAAAAAGAAAATCATTTGGAAGAGACTCAATATTCTCAAGATTTTGATTCTCAGATTCATCATTATCAGAATCTGGAATTTTTCAGAATTATCAACTAACTGACTTTTAAGAAGAAGTTGGATTGTTTCAGAATCATTTTTCTGCTTTTCTTTTAAATCTTTTATTTCAATTTTATTTCTTGAATTTCTTTTGAAGGTCTTGAAAACTGGGTGTATCTTTTTATTTTTCTTTTTACTTAGGATCTTGTGTAAGATCATAAGTTCTTCTTTTAAAACATGAGTTTTAGAAGATTCTCCTTTGTCAAAAGTCTTTAGGAGTTTGTCAAGATATTCTTTTGCAAATCAGGATTTGAAATGTGTTTTACAATTTCAAGAAAAGTTTCTTGTTCTTTAGTCAAAACATTAAGTTTCTTATTCTTTAAGTAAGAATCCGTGTCAGAATCACTATTGCTTTGACTAGAAGTATCTGAGTCAACTAACTCAT
Source organism: Zanthoxylum bungeanum (assembly GCA_019454045.1). Classification (NCBI taxonomy): domain Eukaryota; kingdom Viridiplantae; phylum Streptophyta; class Magnoliopsida; order Sapindales; family Rutaceae; genus Zanthoxylum; species Zanthoxylum bungeanum. The sequence goes on along the minus strand of SKCR01010247.1, from coordinate 11,017 downwards.
CCACTTGTAAAGGTTCAGAATTCCCTGTTACGGAAGATTCAGACTCAGAAGACTCAATAAGCAGATTTGTTATTTTGGAAAGAATTTCGTCACTGAGATCTAACTCATGAAGTTTTTTGTTCATTCTACAATATTTTGCAGTATGTCATTTCTTTCCACATTTATAACAAGTAGCTTCCTTATAATTGAAAGTGGCTTTAGATTTAGAAGTGTGAGGTTTTCTATTGGATTTCTTATAAGGCTTTGAAGGCTTTTTATAGAAATTTTCTTTAGGACTAGGAAAAGATTTTTTAAACCTTTTAGAACTGTAATTCTTTTTATAAGGTTTTTAAGAACATTTTCCTTCACAATCTTTAGAGGTACTAGCTTTAAAAGGATCATAGTTGAACTGTTTACAAAAACTACCTAGTTCTTGCTTAGATTTCCTAAGTTCCCATTTTAGGCGTTTCTGTAATTTCAAGTCCTGGCAAATCTTTAAACCTTCCTTATTGATAAAGCTAACTAACTCACCATAGGTAAGTCTATCATAAGGGATATGGTTGTCATGGAGGGCTTTAATGGAATTCCTAACCTTTTCACCTAGAAGGGTAGGTAAACCAGCAAGGAATTTTTCTTTCCAAGTTATATTATTAGCATCATCTCTTAGAAAGATTCGTGTAAAGAAGGTGGTTTTATAACTTTGGAAATCACTAAGCTTTCTACATCTTAAGTTATGTAATAACTCAGCATTTTTATCACGTAGGTGAGAGGGGTCACCTATGAAATGGAGGGAAATGGTCAAAATTAAAGTTGCAACAGCATCTTGAATAGGACTGTTATATTCATCCAGAATGGGAACATTGTCTTCATGTTTGAATAGCATTCAAGACATCTAACTGTTGTTGTTTGGTGAGAAGATGATCCCACCATCCTTTAAGTTGACCGGTAAAACCAGCAACAATAATCTCTGCAATAGCTTTATCAGAGGTTCTTGTTTGGGTTTTGTAGGCATTTTTTGCCATGGTCATTTGTTGTAATAGGCTAAGAATATTATATTCAGACATTCCATCTATATTCCATTCATAGACAGAAGATGCATTAAACCGGGACTGGCTTAGTGCACTAGGCCTATTATTAACGGCTAGATCAGGAGGAGAAGTAGCAGGGAGTGCTAATTCCCAATGAACTTTATTGACTTTAGAGACAGGTTTGGATTTTTCTTGAAAGGCTTCTATGTCTGAAGAAGCTTAGAGAGTTTTCTAAATCTAGAACTCCTATTCTACTACTAGATTGGGGAGTATCTAGGGCAATATCAATTTTTTTTTGAAGAGGAAGATGATTTCTATCCTATCCAATTGTTCTTTAATAGCTCTAACAAAATCAGATTTTGACTCATGGACAAGCTTCTGACTATCTTTAGAAACCTGGAATGGTTCAAAAATAGGCTTTTTAAGTTTCTTGTCCTCATTAGGCTTTACTACAGTTTTTAAGGAAGAAACAGTAACCGTAGACTGTTGGATTTGACCTTCTATCCTAGTCAAATGTTTTCCAATTGTATTTAGATTAGTATTACAGAAATTATTCTGTTGGATAATACTATCTAAGTCTTTATCAGTGTCATTGGGTCTATGAATCTTTAAAGGTGAGGCTTTAACCTGAACTGAAGGTTCACCATGATCTATAGTTATATTTCTCAAAGGAGGGTGTTCAGATTCAATGGTTCTATCACTGTCAGAAAGATTCCATTGTGGAATTTTCTTTCTAATTGTAATGGGATTTGATTCTTTAAAAGGGTAAGAAATGTCATTTTCAGAAGCATACATTTCAAACCAATCAAAAAATGTAATGTGGACTTTATGCAAGTTTATAAATTCATAGTAGATTTCTTGAATTTGTTTCTTTGGTTTAGAAAGTGTTTTAAAAAACCAAAGTCTTTTTTCTTTATTCCAATCAGAATAAAAATCTTTGTGCAAGGAGGCTTTATCCAGATTGAAATCTTTTTGCAGGACATTTATGACATTCTCCGTGACAGCAGAAAATGTTGGAGAAGTTGGGGGAGAAGGGTCATTCTCCTCTTTACTTTGTTCATGTTGAGTACTAGTGTAGATAGGGTGAGGGATACTAGTAGTATAATCAACAGAACGTATAGAAGAACTAGGGATATCCGAGGTGGAAAACCTAGGCTGATCTTTGTATGACAGGTTCGGGATTTTAGAGAATTTTCTTTCTAAGGAGGGAATACTAGAAACAGATTCTAAATCACAGAACCTAGATGAAGTATTTCTTCTGAAAGATAATCTGACTTTTCCATCAGAATACTGAGTCACATTTTGTAACTCTGTATTTGGCTCAAGTTGTCTTGGAATCACTGGTTCAGTGGCTCCTTCTAGAATCCATTCATCAGGAAGATTGATATCTTTCCATTGGATGGGTCTAGGAATGACAGTGTTAGATTTTGAAAGGTCAGTCTGCAAGAGAAGAGTTTCATCCTTTTTCGACTGAAGTGTATGTTGCGTATTAAACGCAGAATGCATAGCTTTGTAAGAGATCTTGTAGATCAAGGCAACAAGGATTGATCCTTCAAACATATGGTAATTATGGGTTTTGATTTGAAGAATCATTCTTTGAGGATATTTTGTCTTGCAAGGAGACTGTGATGTTTGGGTAACAATCAAAGGAAATAGGACCTTTACAGAGACTTGATTCAATACTGTTGAGGAAGAATCGTCAAAAGAGATGAATCTGCCATCTCTTAGAACAGCTAGGATGGAGGTATCTAAGCCTTCTTTAGTGAGGGGCTTTATTCCAACTTGGATTAGACCAACATGCACATAATTAAACTTTTTGTCTCTTAAATGTTTTAAAGCATGTTCAGAAAATAATTTAATTGTCTCAAAAGGTTTTGTAAGAGTAATATCACGTTCTTCAGTCTTTATGATATAATCTGTTTTTAGAAAATCAAGCCTTTTGGTTTTATAAATCATATCTTTAGAAATCTTTGGCAATTTCCAACAGTCAATGGCTTTATCAAAATCTTCAATTATAAATTCTTCTGAGTTAACTATATTCTTTGAAATACTAGTCTGTAGAAGAGCTAGACAAAGAGGAGGTTCTACAGAGTAGAGATTCCATGAGAAACTAAGCTTTTAAACTAAGACTTATGCGTTTTCCTACAGGTATGGGTTTACTGCCCTAAGCGGAATCCTATCCTAGACGGGACTTACAACCAGTAAAAAATTCAACAAACACACAGGAGATAACTTAAAAGAAAGAAATCATACAATCTTTACAATTTATCACTTCCAACCACACCTAGTCTGATACCATACAAGACAGGATCTCAGGTAATATGAAAGTCTCAGATGAACAAATAATATAAATGATTGTGATAAAAATTGGCTTCGGGGTTTGCAAACACAGTACCAGATCAGGATCCCAGAAATGGTGCTCTGAAGGAGGAGGGAGAAAAGAAATACAACTTAGGGGAGAGATCCGGTCTCTATGCCTCAGAGGATCTGATACCATACAAGACAGGATCTCAAGTAATATGAAAGTCTCAGATGAACCATACCTAGTCTGATACCATACAAGACAGGTGTGGTTGGAAGTGATAAATTGTAAAGATTTTATGATTTCTTTCTTTTAAATTATCTCATGGTGTTTGTTGAATTTTTTACTGGTTGTAAGTCCGTCTAGGATAGGATTCCGCTTAGGGCAGTAAACCCATACCTGTAGGCAAACGCATAAGTCTTAGTTAAAAAGCTTAGTTTCTCATGGAATCTACTCTGTAGAACCTCCTCTTTGTCTAGCTCTTCTACTGAAAAGACTAGTATTTCAAAGAATATAGTTAACTCAGCAGAATTTATAATTGAAATTTTGATTAAAGCCATTGACTGCTGGAAATTGCCAAAGATTCTAAAGATATGATTTATAAAACCAAAAGGCTTGATTTTGTAAAAACAGATTATATCATAAAGACTGAAGAACGTGATATTACTCTTACAAACCCTTTGAGACAATTAAATTATTTTCTGAACATGCTTTAAAACATTTAAGAGACAAAAAGTTTAATTATGTGCATGTTGGTCTAATCCAAGTTGGAATAAAGCCCCTCACTAAAGAAGGCTTAGATACCTCCATCCTAGCTGTTAAGAGATGGCAGATTCATCTTTTGACGATTCTTTACTCAGCAGTATTGAATAGTCTCTGTAAAGGTCCTATTTCCTTTGATTGTTACCCAAACATCACAGTCTCCTTGCAAGACAAAAATATCCTCAAAAGCATGATTCTTCAAATCAAAACCCATAATTACCATATGTTTGAAGGATCAATCCCTGTTGCCTTGATCTACAAGATCTCCTACAAAGCTATGCATTCTGCGTTTAATACGCAACATAAACTCCAGTCAAAAAGGATGAAACTCTTCTCTTGCAGACTGACCTTTCAAAATCTAACACTGTCATTCCTAGACCCATCCAATGGAAAGATATCAATCTTCCTGATGAATGGATTCTAGAAGGAGCCACTGAACCAGTGATTCCAAGACAACTTGAGCCAAATACAGAGTTACAAAATGTGACTCAGTATTCTGATGGAAAAGTCAGATTATCTTTCAGAAGAAATACTTCATCTAGGTTCTGTGATTTAGAATCTGTTTCTAGTATTCCCTCCTTAGAAAGAAAATTCTCTAAAATCCCGAACCTGTCATACAAAGATCAGCCTAGGTTTTCCACCTCGGATATCCCTAGTTCTTCTATACGTTCTGTTGATTATACTACTAGTATCCCTCACCCTATCTACACTAGTACTCAACATGAACAAAGTAAAGAGGAGAAGGACCCTTCTCCCCCAACTTCTCCAACATTTTCTGCTGTCACGGAAAATGTCATAAATGTCCTGCAAAAAGATTTCAATTGGATAAAGCCTCCTTGCACAAAGATTTTTATTCTGATTTGAATAAAGAAAAAAGACTTTGGTTTTTTAAACACTTCTAACCAAACCAAAGAAAACAAATTCAAGAAATCTACTATGAATTTATAAACTTGCATAAAGTCCACATTACGTTTTTTGATTGGTTTGAAATGTATGCTTCTGAAAATGACATTTCTTACCCTTTTAAAGAATCAAATCCCATTACATTAGAAAGAAAATTCCACAATGGAATCTTTCTGATAGTGATAGAACCATTGAATCTGAACACCCTCCTTTGAGAAATATAACTATAGATCATGGTGAACCTTCAGTTCAGATTAAAGCCTCACCTTTAAAGATTCATAGACCCAATGACACTGATAAAGACTTAGATAGTATTATCCAACAGAATAATTTCTGTAATACTAATCTAAATACAATTGGAAAACAGTTGACTAGGATAGAAGGTCAAATCCAACAGTCTACGTTACTGTTTTTCCTTAAAAACTGTAGTAAAGCCTAATGAGGACAAGAAACTTAAAAAGCCTATTTTTGAACCATTCCAGGTTTCTAAAGATAGTCAGAAGCTTGTCCATGAGTCAAAATCTGATTTTGTTAGAGCTATTAAAGAACAATTGGATAGGATAGAAACATCATCTTCCTCTTCAAAAAAGAAAATTGATATTGCCCTAGATACTCCCCAATCTAGTAGTAGAATAGGAGTTCTAGATTTAGAAAACTCTTCTATAGCTTCTTCAGACATAGAAGCCTTTCAAGAAAAATCCAAACCTGTCTCTAAAGTCAATAAAGTTCATTGGGAATTAGCACTCCCTGCTACTTCTCCTCCTGATCTAGCCGTTGATAATAGGCCTAGTGCAATAAGCCAGTCCCGGTTTAATGCATCTTCTGTCTATGAATGGAATATAGATGGAATGTCTGAATATAATATTCTTAGCCTATTACAACAAATGACCATGGCAGCAAATGCCTACAAAACCCAAACAGGAACCTCTGATAAAGCTATTGCAGAGATTCTTGTTGCTGGTTTTACCGGTCAACTTAAAGGATGGTGGGATCATCTTCTCACCAAACAACAACAGTTAGATGTCTTGAATGCTATTCAAACAGATGAAGACAATGTTCCCATTCTGGATGAATATAACAGTCCTATTCAAGATGCTGTTGCAACTTTAATTTTGACCATTTCCCTCCATTTCATAGGTGACCCCTCTCACCTACGTGATAAAAATGCTGAGTTACTACATAACTTAAGATGTAGAAAGCTTAGTGATTTCCAAAGTTATAAAACCACCTTCTTTACACGACTCTTTCTAAGAGATGATGCTAATAATATAACTTGGAAAGAAAAATTCCTTGCTGGTTTACCTACCCTTCTAGGTGAAAAGGTTAGGAATTCCATTAAAGCCCTCCATGACAACCATATCCCTTATGATAGACTTACCTATGGTGAGTTAGTTAGTTTTATCAATAAGGAAGGTTTAAAGATTTGCCAGGACTTGAAATTACAGAAACGCCTAAAATGGGAACTTAGGAAATCTAAGCAAGAACTAGGTAGTTTTTGTAAACAGTTCAACTATGATCCTTTCAAAGCTAGTACCTCCAAAGATTGTGAAGGAAAATGTTCTTCAAAACCTTACAAAAAGAACTACAGTTCTAAAAGGTTTAAAAGATCTTTTCCTAGTCCTAAAGAAAATTTCTATATAAAGCCTTCAAAGCCTTATAAGAAATCCAATAGAAAACCTCACACTTCTAAACCTAAAGCCCCTTTCAATTATAAGGAAGCTACTTGTTATAAATGTGGAAAGAAAGGACATACTGCAAAATATTGTAGAATGAACAAAAAACTTCATGAGTTAGATCTCAGTGAAGAAATTCTTTCCAAAATAACAAATCTGCTTATTGAGTCTTCTGAGTCTGAATCTTCCGTAACAGGGAATTCTGAACCTTTACAAGTGGATGAGTTAGTTGACTCAGATACTTCTAGTCAAAGCAATAGTGATTCTGACACAGATTCTTACTTAAAGAATAAGAAACTTAATGTTTTGACTAAAGAACAAGAAACTTTTCTTGAAATTGTAAAACACATTTCAAATCCTGATTTGCAAAAGGAATATCTTGACAAACTCCTAAAGACTTTTGACAAAGGAGAATCTTCTAAAACTCCTGTTTTAAAACAGAATACTTATGATCTTACACAGATCCTAAGTAAAAAGAAAAATAAAAAAGATACACCCAGTTTTCAAGACCTTCAAAAAGAAATTCAAGAAATAAAATTTGAAATAAAAGATTTAAAAGAAAAGCAGAAAAATGATTCTGAAACAATCCAACTTCTTCTTAAAAGTCAGTTAGTTGATAATTCTGAAAAAATTCCAGATTCTGATAATGATGAATCTGAGAATCAAAATCTTGAGAATATTGAGTCTCTTCCAAATGATTTTCTTTTTGTTTTAAAGCAAGTAACAACAAGAAAATACTTAATTTGGATTACTCTAATCCTTTCATCTGATTTCCAAATTGACACAGTAGCCTTGTTTGACACAGGTGCTGATCTAAATTGTATAAAAGAAATTATTATTCCAAATAGGTTTCATAAAAAAACACATGAAAGACTTTCTGCCGCAAATAATTCAAAACTAAAAATTTCTTCCAAAGTTGATGCTTCAATTCCAAATGATGGCTTTGAATTTAGGACTTCCTTTCTTTTAACAAATGATATACATCATGCTGTTATCCTTGGAACTCCTTTCATAAACCTCATTACCCCTTATACCGTTAATTATGATGGTATAACCTTTAAAGCAAAAAAACAAAAAATTAAAGTTTTCTTTTATTGAAAAACCTAAAACAAGAAATTTGAATATTGTAAAAGCTTGTTCTGTTTACCAGAACCATGTTAGTGTTTTGTTAAAGAAAAAACAAAATGACTTACTTTATTTAAAAAAGGATTTAAATATTGAAAGACTTGAAAAACAACTACAAACTGATTTCATAAAACAAAAGATTAATGATTTCAAAGTATTAATTGAGAAAGAAATCTGTGCTGATCTACCTTCTGCTTTTTGGAATAGAAAGCAACATTTGATAGATCTTCCTTATGAGTCCTCTTTTGATGAAAAACAAATTCCTACAAAAGCTAGACCTATTCAAATGAATATGGACTTAGAAAAACATTGTAGGAATGAGATCAAAGATTTAGAGTCTAAAGGACTAATTGTTAAGTCTAGGTCTCCTTGGTCGTGCGCTGCTTTCTATGTGAATAAAAATTCTGAAATAGAAAGAGGTACACCAAGACTTGTGATCAATTACAAACCTTTAAACAAAGCCCTAAAATGGATTAGGTATCCCATACCTAACAAAAAAGATTTGCTTCAAAAACTTCACTCTGCTTTCATATTTTCAAAATTTGATATGAAGTCAGGTTTTTGGCAAATTCAAATTCATCCTAAAGACCGTTATAAAACTGCTTTTACTGTTCCATTTGGACAATTTGAATGGACGGTTATGCCGTTTGGTTTAAAGAATGCACCTTCTGAGTTTCAAAGGATTATGAATGACATTTATAACCCTTACTCCGAATTTTGCATAGTTTATATTGATGATGTGTTATCTTCTCAAAAGACATTGATCAACATTTCAAACATTTAAAGACTTTTTATTTTGCCACTAGGAAAGCTGGCCTAGCGTTTCTAGTACAAAGATTTCTTTGTTTCAGACTAAAATTAGATTCCTAGGACATTACATTTCCAAAGGAACAATTACACCAATTGAAAGATCCCTAGCTTTTACTGATAAATTTCCTGATAAAATCCTTGATAAAACCCAACTCCAAAGATTTCTAGGAAGTTTAAATTATGTTCTAGACTTTTGTCCTAATATCAATAGGATTGCAAAACCCTTACATGATAGGTTAAAGAAAGTTCCTGTCCCCTGGACTAATGAACACACTAAAGCTATTAGATTAATAAAGGATACGTTAAAGAAATCCCCTGTTTATATTTAGCTAACCCTAGTTTACCAAAAGTTGTTGAAACTGATGCGTCTGACTTAGGGTATGGTGTGGACGCTGGAATTCGGCCGAGGTCCACAATCAGAATTGTAGGTTGGGCCCATTGCGATTACTGCAAGACAAATGTAGAGTGAGCGGGAGCAGACTACCCACCGGTGTGGGGGTACCGGGGGCACTCCGACGCCCAAGTCAGTAGTATTGAATGAGCAGTGAATAAGTAAAATGTGAAAGCAAGGTTTGCTATTACCTTAAATTTCTTTTAGTGGCCGTGAGGGCGGTGATATGTGTTTTGAAGAAGGGAATTCTCTGAGAACTTATTTCAAAGAACAGAAGCTTGTAAGCCATAGAGAAGCCCCCCTGAACCCTGAGTTATTCTCCCCTTTTATAGATCTGAAAAGAGATTACTTTGTAGCTGTGATAAAAGCTGGCAATGGGCCTACAACGTGCTGATATTTCTGGCAAAGGAGCCCACAACGTGCCTTGGATTCAACTTTCGACGCTGGAAGAATATTTGCATGTGTTTGTGCTTAGAAAAAGAGGGAAGCAGTTGGTATATAATGAGATAGAATTGTCTTGAAGCTATTAGTCTAATTAGAGTCCAATAATTTTGGGTCTTGCATACTGTTAGGCCTTGCATATTGTTGGGTTTAAGACGAAAAGATGATTTTACCCTTGGGTCCAAATTTGGCACGTACAGTTTGTCCCCTACTCTCTAAGTCAAGAAGTTCTTTGACTTGGAGAGTATTTCTATACATGTCGAATGAAACAAGATATAAGAGTATCTGTCAAGAATGCATAGTTCATACACGACAGAGAGAATTCAATGTATTTTGGACTAAGAGTAGTCCAAGTCTTCAACTTGGCTTGGCATGAGCCAGGGGATATCCTCGGTCGACTGAACCAGATAAAGGCCAGGACAATTTCCATATTACTGGTCAAGGACCAGGAGAGTCTTCAAATTTTTCTAGACTAGATGAAGGTCATGTGCTGAACTTGACTCGTAATGAGCCACAAGGGATGTCCCCAGTCGACTGATCCAGATGAAGATCAAGATAATCAATTGACTCTTTATGAGCCATGGGGGATGTCCCCAGTCGACTGATCCAGATGAAGATCAGGATAATCAATTGACTCTTTATGAGCCATGAGGGATCAGGATAATCAATTGACTCTTTATGAGCCATGGGGGATGTCCTCAGTCGACTGATCCAGATGAAGATCGGGATAATCAATTGACTCTTTATGAGCCATGGGGGATGTCCCCAGTCGATTGATCCAGATGAAGATCAAGATAATCAATTGACTCTTTATGAGCCATGGGGGATGTCCCCAGTCGACTGATCCAGATGAAGATCAGGATAATCCACATACAACGGGTCAAAGGACTAGGGGAATCTACAATATCGTCTGACCAGATGAAGGTCAGGTCTTCAACTTGACTCTACATGAGCCAATGGGGGATGTCCCCAGTCGACTAAACCAGATGAAGGTCAGGATAATCCCCATACTACGGGTCAAAGGACCAGAGGAATCTACAATGTCGTCTGACCAGATGAAGGCCAGGTCTTCAACTTGACTCTACATGAGCCAATGAAGGATGTCCCCAATCGACTGAACCAGATGAAGGTCAGGATAATCCCCATACTACGGGTCAAAGGACCAGGGGAATCTACAATGTCGTCTGACCAGATGAAGGCCAGGTCTTCAACTTGACTCTACATGAGCCAATGGGGGATGTCCCCAGTTGAATGAACCAGATGAAGGTTCAAGAAAGTCTACACACTCCACTATACCTAATGAAGGTACATGGGAGTCTACTCCTCCGACCCGATAAAGGTCCAAGAGAAATTTTCATTCTACTATACTTGAAGAAGGTACATAAGAGTCTATACTCCACATGACCCAATGAAGGCCCAAGAAAATATACACACTCCACTATACCTGATGAAGGTACGTGGGAGTCTACACACTCCATTATACCTGATAGTAGGTACATGGGAATCTACACACTCCATGTATAATGAAGATCCATGAGGGTCTTCATTCCTCACTCTACAGGATCTAACATGAGTCAATGAGAATCTTTACACTACTAGACTT
>SKCR01010246.1:0-22860 GCA_019454045.1 Zanthoxylum bungeanum | reverse complement strand
TTTTGTGTGTTTAATTTTTGTAGGAAAAGTCACATACATGATGGAACACGTTCTCGTAAAACTTCACAAGCATTTTCCTTATCTTCCTCAAAATTCTCTGATGAAAGTCTACAAAGCACGCATTGAAAGAATGAGACTTCTGATAATCAAAGGTATTCCTAGAGATATTCGTTGGATAATTGACGCACGAGTTCGCTTGACAGGTGATTCATCTGAATCTTTTATTTCATTTCTGCCTGGTTTAGGAAAAAACACATATGCTAAGAAAAGCAGAGCTAAACGATTAAGTGTTTGTTATAAATATTCACGATCTACATGCAATACTCATTGTCGTTCTTTAGGAATGATGTCTGATAACCACAAAGATAAAATAAATTCATTAGGGATGGCATGAGTAAGGAGTCTTTATATGACATACCATTGAATCTTGAGACGCATCCCAATGGATATGTGTTTCACGCGATTCGCAATTTACATACACAGTTTCGAAGAGAAAGACAACAATTGAGTCTAGGGAATCTGACTTTAAAATACCATGTTTGTCAATTTATAAGAAAATTGGATGGGAAGCTTGTCTCTGACCCATAGAGGTCATTCAAGCCGTTACTAACTGTAGATATTATTTTTTTGATTTCATTGTCTTTACATAATAATTGTGATTTGTTTTGTTATTTTCTTTTATTTTCCTTTTTGACTTTCACGATTTATTTTACTGTTTAGCTAATAATTGTCCTTTGGAAGATACTAATGCTATTATTACTCACCCTTTTTCAGGATCTACAAATTCAGCTCGTCATTGCTCTCTTCAACACATCCAGATTAGAGAGAGAGTAAAGAAAAAAATGGAAGCAACTACAAGAAGAAGAGTCATTAACATCCGTGTGTTTTATGGAACTAGTTCTGGATCTAAACCAGAATTTGTTGAGGCAGCAAAAGAATTGGGTAGAGTCATGGCAGAGAGGAACATGCACTTAATATATGGCAGTGGCAATCTTGGACTGATGGGTTACGTTTCAAAGGCCGTACAAGAATGAGGTAGTCAAGTTTTGGGAATCATCCCAAAACCTTTGGCAAACACAAATCTTATAAGACAATCAAAAAGAGAGGAATGCATCGTGTCAGGTATATCTGAACGACTTGTTGTAATGATTAACCGTGGTGATGTTTTTATTGCTTTACTAGGTGGCTTGGGCACGATAGAGGAAATTTTCACAGTGATATCTTGGGTGAACTTGAACATACACCAGAAACCAATTGAACTGTTTAATGTTGATGGATTTTTTACTTTCTTTTTGTGTTTCTTGAAGATGCCAGGAGAAATTGTTTCCTTTCAAAACCCGTAAAAGATATCATCTTCACTGCCAGAACAACCAATGATTTAATTGACCAACTCTTAACCTTCGAACAAAAAATTGACACTATCATTTCCAAGATAAATTGGGCTGATAATGATCGTGGTAAGAAGCATCGGATAAATCTGGATCTTAATCTTAGTTTTCTTTTTAGACGTTGAATTTCACGCTAATCAGGTACTGTCTTCTAAACTTTTCTTCTTCTTTTTAGACATTGGGGACAATGTCTCAATTATGTTTGAGGGAGGGGAATAGTTGACTAGTATCTTGTTTTTATTTTTCTTTGTGTTGTTTTTGCTTTGTTTTTAGTCAAAAAAATATTTTATGTTTTAAAATTGACTAACTAGGTGGAATTGTATTTGAGATAGATGTGTAAGGAATTTCCACTCCTGAGACATATCTCAGCCTAATTCGTAACTAGTTAATTTTTGTTTATTTCATTTTGAATTATTTAAATTCGTAAATTCTCCATAATATTGACTAAATTTGAACTTCATTTGCTCATTTGACATGTATTATCAACATATATGATAACATACGAACATGAGTTGTATGTGAAAGTTTGTAATATTCAGTGCTCTAGTTTATTAGAGGGAGCATCTGAAAGCGATGGAATAAAAAAAAATGTGTATATAAATAATTAACCATGTTTTTACTTAGTAACCAGACATCTTGCCTCAATAAGCAGTGATTGTTCATGTCAAATGGTAAAAGCCTGAGTTAATTATAATAAAGTTTCTACTTAGTAACCGGACGTCTTGCCTCAGTAAGCAGTAATTGTTCGTGTTAAACGGTAGAACTTTTAACATCTGAGATCCGATTAATTAAGTCTGTAGGGGTGTCTTAACACCTAGTGCCCTAAAGCCAACTGGTTTAGGAGTCATTGACCCAAAGCTCGCTACAAGGATTGAAGATGTTATATTAAAAAAAATAATCAGAAAACGTTCCAGTGCCAAAAATATGTGAATTCTGATATAACTTTAGGACAAAAATATTACTTTCTTTTCAACCACACTTGTGAATATTCTGGGTACAATGAATTGATTAATACCTTGTTGATGGAGAATGGTAAAAATAATCAGAGAATTTACTTATTTGGTAATTTATAAAGAAAGAAAACAACTATTAACTTGGATAAGAATTTCACTTGTTTAGTCACTAACGTGTTTTGTGCGTTTGATTGTACATTTGATTGACGTTTGTGGGTATCGTCGCTGCAAGTCATCACGAGACTACAACTCGTCCATTAGGGACACTTAGGGGTTTAAAGGCTTGTTCCATAAGCTAAATGCAACTGTGATCCCTACGAAAGTGGCTTAGATTAATTTTATTTTTAAGTTATTTATTACATTTCATTTTGTTTGTTTTTCTCGAGAACTAGAAAATGTTAGGTTTGGGGCGTGCGATAAGCGGAAAATATATCAATATTTACCGCCCATTTTATTTAATATTTTGTATAGTTTCTCGAGTTTTGTGAATATTTTGATGTGTTTTGTGTTATTTTGTAGATAAATAAGATTTCGGGACTCAATGGAATCAAATCGGGGCCAAAAAGGCGAAAAATAATTGAAAACGAGCAAAATGATAAATTTATTGTTCACGCGTCACGACGCGCAACCTTCTCTGCGTCGCGACACGCTTCAATTATGCAGCCTGCCTACACGCGTCATCACTTGTGTCATCATGACGTCAGCGTCGCGACGCCGAGCCAAAAATTCAGTCTGCCGACAGCCGCCATTTACTGTAGCGCGCGTTGCGATACATAAGACTTGACGCATCACGATGCGCGCTCGATTTGAAGCCTATAAATAGCAGCCTAAATCAGAGGATTTTCTTCATACTTTTTTTCTGGGAATTTCCTTAGAATACTAAGAAGAGAGTATCTTATTTGTTTAATTTCAGTTTTCTTGTATTTAATTTATATTTTAGTAATAAAATTTGTTTGTTTTACTTAAAGCATAAGTAGGTAACTTCTTTCTGCTGGGGTGAAAACTGAAACTTTTATTTTGATAATTTAGATTAATCTCCCTTAATTTATAATATATAAATTATCTTAAAACCTAACTTAATCGGATACCACCTTTATGGTCGGTTGGACTTAATTAAATTAATTTTAACCTGACTTAATTGGATACTGCCTTTATGGTCGGTTGGAATTAATTAAAATCTGACTTAATCAAGATACCGCCTATATGGTCGGTTGGTAATATAATACTAATTTATATATTATAATAAGAGAGATTTATAGATTTGAAATAATAAAAGTGGATCCCCAAACCCCAGAATTTTATTTCATTGTTGTAATTTTTATTTTTATTTTTTTTAATTTTCAATTAGTTGCATGATGTTTTATTTATTTATGTCTTTAGTAGTCCTAGATATGTGTCGTAACTAAATACATTATCTAGGGTTGTGATGAATTCCAATATCTATGGTTCAATAAGTTGACTTTTCTTATTTCTTGTGTAATGTTTTGGTTTATTTATTGAGTCTTAAACTTAATGCTTCTTGTTAATTGGCCACTAATAATATTGATTTGGTAAACTTAAAATGAACTTGACGAAGTGATTTTAGGTTTCAGTCTTAGACTCAATAGCTCACAATCTCACATTCACCTTAGAGATTTCCTTCCAGGATAAACATATACCTATCAGGCGTGGGTAGCCATAATTAGAACTTACTCTTAATGAATTCAGAGTTTCTTGGTTAACATAGATATATAGTTAATTGGGTTACTTTGGGTGTTTGCATCTGACCATCGACAGAGGCTTTTGCATATCTTCGTGTTCCAGGTTAATAAACTGACATATTACACAAACATAAGATAATCGCTTCATCTTTAGAAGAATATTGGAAGGATTCACGACTTTAGATAGTTTCATAATATTGATTACTTTTTAGAATTTACTTTCGCATTGTTTTAATTACTTGTCTTTAGTTAAAATCACCAACCAAACAACAATCAATTTTTAGATACTTTTAGAAATTTAACTTCAATAAATTAATAGCTTAAGTATTAAGTCATCGTGTGATCGATACATTTTATACTACTTGAGCGATATGTACACTTGCATTATGTGTGTGATTTCACTGATCATATAATATAGTCGACTTATAAATTTATGATCTCTATATAACGTTCGGGACTTGCTTCCGTAGTGTATCATGATTTTAACAAATCACAAAAACATGTAGGATACTTGTGCCATGTACATTAGACTAATGAATTCTATCTAATGCTCACGGGATATCATGAGCATGAGTTTACACCCAACGAATGGGCGGATGAGGTCTGATCTAAATAGATCGGTGACGTGACTGTCATCAAAGTGTGGAGGATAACTCATATATCCATAGTAGTATCTCAAGTCGAAGGACCACTATGTTACTCGACTCGAGAATATTCCTATTGACGTTGGTGTATCATATATTAGGAAATTTTTGGTGAGTTGTTCATTGTTTATCAAATAAACACCTACACGTCTATATGAGTCTCACGAGACTCATGGTTCATTGAGATAAATCATCAGACTATGTCTCGATATATGACATGTACTGGTTTCAGCGGATTTTACCAACTGACCCGTGTTAGTAAATCTTGACCAGAAACTTTATTTGAGAATATACAACTTATATTGACACTTTCCAATGTCAATTACAAACTACGTTGTAACTGTGCACTACATTGTAAATCCTGATATTTTTGTCTTATATATACATATCACTAAACCAGATTTAGTTTCAATCTAATCGATATTAGATCAAATAAGTATATACAAGACAAGGGGTATGGCCATAAATAAGTAACATTATAGAAAAATGTATTATTCGTATTCATGAATGTAACATAAATATGATCCAGATTGGCATTTCGAGCGCCAACTCTAACAATTTCCTTATTTTATCATTAGATCATAGCTGTTTGATGACATAGGCGATACACAGAGCTCGTATTATAAGCGATAAATGGAATATATTATTTTGGTTATTTGTGAATATATTTCAAGTTACGTTAATTTTTTTAGTGTATTTTTCTTAAAATAATACATTAAATTGTGTTCACATTATTTGTAAGTGTAACTTAAGTGAAATTTTAAATAATATTGTTAGTAAAAATATTTAAATCTGATTTTTAATTACATCATTAATTACATGTGAATATAAAAGATTGGAAATTAAGAAAACATATTGGCTCATTTATTAGTAAAATATTAATATAAAAAAATATGATATATTGGAATGTGAAAAATAAAAAAAAATTCTTTGTAAGCTAAAAAACTTAATAGTAAAATTAATGACCCAATGATGTACAACAAAGAATGTGAAATGACCCACTTATATAGATGGACATTCTCAAAGATAAGGAAACTGAGGTAAATAAATATAGATATATTAATATAGATATAGATATAAATATTGTTTCATTGATCTTTCCACAAAAATTAAATTACCCTTTTGACCTCTTCTCTCTACTACCATTTTAATTTTTTGCATCAATGGTCTTCCCCCTGAACTAAACTACCGTTTTGTCCTCTTCTCTCTTCTAATTTTTTCATTTAATTTCTCAAAGAAAAAAAAACTCGCTATCTGATACACCATTTCAAACCTTAAATTCAAACAGTCAAACTACAATAACATTTCTATTCGAATATAACACTTCAAATATTTTAAGACTCAATAAGACTCAATCTGTCCTCAAGGGGTGTGGTTTGGTGGTGTAGGGTCCAGGATCTCACATTGAGATTCTGGGTTCGAATCCAGGGGGTGCACTTCTTGTAAGAACCTGGGACAGCCGACGGTTTTACCTGCGCCGCGACCCAGAATGAGTGATTTGGTGGCGGGATTTTCATCGTTTCCAAAAAAAAAAAAATAAGACTCAATCTCAATTAATGTAAAGTCTAACCACATAAATTTTACTCACTACTAAAGACACTGAAAGAATGTTGAGACCTATCTCGTATTCCCACCTCAATCCTAATGAATACAATTAATTGTTTATTTATGTTAAGCGGAGAAGGGGGATGTGGGTCATCCCAAGAGGCGTGGTTTGGTAGTATAAGATTCAGGATTTCATTTTGTGGTCATGTGTTCGAATCTATTATACGTTTTTTGTAAGAGTATGAGACAGTTAAAGATTTTAGAGGTGTTCGCGGTGCGGTTCGGGGCGATTTTTTCGTTTTTTACTTCAAACCGCGCGGGATTGCGGTTTGGGAAATTAGAAAACGAAACCGCAAATTTGATAAGGAAAACCGCGGCGGTTCGGGTTGGCGGTTTAGCGGTTTGGGCGGTTCGGGTCGGCGGTTTGGATTATAATTTTTTTAAGAAAATTTTGTGTGTTTTCACATTATAATTGAAGAAAAAATTACATAATTTTCATTTATTCATTACATATTGTTATATGATCATTAAATATCTTAATTTTCATAGTTAAAGAAGAAGAAAAATATAAAATAATATTTAATTTGAACGCGGGTCGGCGGTTTAGGCGGTTCGGGTCGCGGTTCGAGTCAAAATTTGCGGTTTGGGCGGTTCACGGTTTTACATGGGTCAAAACCGCATACCGATCCGAAATTTGCGGTTCGATTCGGTGCGGTTCAAAATCATTTTTAATATTTTTTCAAACCGCGCGGTTCGGTTCGGTTCGGTGCGGTTCGCGGTTTGACCCGAAATTGTGTTCACCCCTAAAAGATTTTATCTGTTCCGCTTAAACTTGAAAATGATAATTTAACAGTGGGGTTTCTAACGTTAAAAAATAAAAATAAAAAATGAGTCACCTCGTTAAGCTCACGTTTAATTTTTAAAATAAAAACAAAAACATACAACACAAACAAACAAATAAAATTTGAAAAGACAATGTGAGCAACACGATATCTTAATAAATTTGCATGCAATTTGTTGTAAATTGTTTAAAGTTTGAAAAATTGTGAAAACAGACAAAAAGGCCAGAGTTTATAATCACACACACCACCAGGTTGTACTTCCCAATATTTATTATAATTAAGATTGTAATATTGTATCATTTGGTCTTTCCACTAAAATTAAATTACCCTTTTGTCCTCTTTTCTCTACTAATATTTTAATTTAATTTTTCAATATTTTTTTTTAAAAAAAAAAAAAATACCCCCACCTTCTATCTCACTACTTCAAGCCTTACATTCAAACTTTCCAACTTCATAGCATTCTCCACTCATCACTTCCCTCTCCCTCTCTCTAGCTTAATGTAGCAATTTTCTTTGTTTTGTTTTTATTTTATTTATTTATTCATTCATTTTACTGCAACTGCTCAAAAGGGTTTGTCATGGAATCATCATAGAACATAAGCTAAGCTAAGGTAATTAATTTTCTTATATTTATTTGTGTTTTGTTCTTGGATTGATCTTCTTCTTTAGCATATTTTGGCATGTGGGATTTCTTTTTTCACTCAGTCACTATAATGCATGCATGCATTCTCCATATTGAGTCTTCTTCTTGTTGCTGTTGTTGTGGTGTGATCTGTTTAAAAAAAAAAAAAAAAAAACTTAATATATACTTTATTGCTTTTTTTCCCCCTTTGGTTTTTCACTACCATTAGCCATTAGGGTCATAAAACACATACATATCCATTGTTGATTTTTTACTTTTTTTTTTTTTTTGGGTGTCTTATAAGATCTTATTATAATCAGGGACGGCCTTGAGTTTTGGGTTCTCGATAAAACTTTTAGATAAAAAATAAATAATAAATGTAACTGATCTTAAATTTGGTGTGTTGGATTAAACCAGCCGCCTGTGTGGGTTGTCGCAAGGCCACCACAGATTATAATATCATCATCCTTGTAAATCATGGATTTATCCCTTTTAAAAATCAAGATGATTGTCGACCGTTGATCTGTAAATGAACGTTTTCATTAGGTATAAACAAGTATTAATAATGGGATACACAATAAATTTCACTTTTCTGTCTAATGTTTTTGTTGTACAAATGCTTACAAACTTGGAAGCTTTTCATAAAACATCTAGGCGCCTGGCCTTTAATGTCATCCACTGCTTCAATGCTTGTCAAAAGCAGAATTTGAAATAGTTAGTGATGTGACAGAATTACCCCTTGTAATTATTGAAAATATGAAAAATGGTTTTGGAGATTTGAATATTTGATCATATGTCCTTTTTTTTTTTTTTTTTTTTTTTAATTATGTTGATGGCTATTAGCTAGTGCTTTTACTGTGCCCCAAGAACCTATAGAAATTAAAAAAAAAAGTGTGAGTAGTTTGGAAAAAAGTTTATGGACCTCCAAACTTTCATAGTGTGTATATATATATTTTTTCTTTTTCATTTTCTTTTAGATGATTAGAACTCTACGTATATATTACAATCTAAAATCTATCTATATATATATTTTTGGAATTATTGGAAATCTCGCCGTCAAACCACCCCTTAAATCTCGCCGTCAAACCACCCCTTCCGAATTTAAGCGTACATGTATATACTTTGTAGCACATTCTATATGTATACCGCACATTAGCTCGGAAATTTACTCCGTAATTATTTAGGTTATTTTGGGAGATATTTGTCCCTCTTCACATTTTTTGGGTTAAGAGATTAATCTATCCACATTTTTGGGTTAAGAGATTAATGTGCTTATGGGGAAACTCATGCCCTCTGCATATGTTGAGGTTTGGCTACAAGTTTTTTTTTTTTTTTTTTTTTGAGTTTTATGGTTAACATGGGTAAATGTTATCTGCTCCTGGCGCAACTCGGCTGGCCGGGAATGCACATTGTGTCTGTAGTCATCCGAGTTCGGGAAATAATAGAGGGTAAATTTTGGTGTTTAGTGAGTGAGTTTCTTATCCCATCTAGGTATTTTTTTTAAAAAAAAAAGTTTAGATCTTTTTATAACCATATTGCACATTGAAAGTAAATCCTTTTTAATGTAAGTGAAAGGATGAAGCTGGATCTGCTGCCAAATTTTACCATAAAAATTATTGTATTAGGTCAAAGTGTGCCTTCAACTTTTGATAAGTTGAAGGTTTTATTTATTTATTTAGTTTTCAAAAGTTGAAGTTGATAGTCTTCAAGGGACGTGGCTTGGTGGTGTAGGGCTCATGATTTCACCTTAAGGTCTGGGTTCGAATCCAGAGAGTGCGTTTCTTGTAAGAGTTTGAGACAGTCGGGGATTTTATCTGCTCCGCTTAAGCCCGGAAGGGATGGTTTGGTGGTGAGATTGATTTTTTTTTTTTAAAAAAAAAAGTTGAAGTTGATAACTCACCTGCTCCCCAACAATGCTATGATTATGGTGATTTACAGACTCACATCACATGTACCTAAAGATGAGTAACTTGTAGGCCCAAGAAAAGTAAAGTGTCAAAACCATCTACTCAAAAGCATGATCACCTGCTCTGCTTGAACTGCCAAAGATCAAATAATATCTAGTACACTTATTTTCTTTTACTAGTGGGGCATTAGATGAGCAATAATGCATTCCCTATTTTCCCTGAGGGGCCATTTGATGCCAAAATTTGGCTAACATGATACCAATTTTACTATTTTCTTGCTATGAATTTGCTTAACTTATTGTCATGAAGGCCCCCTATTAAGTTTGTGGTGATTCTCATTCTATGCTTAGGTAGGAAAACTGTGAAAGTGTACTTTTGCACTCACATGGTTATGGCTGGGCCACATGCATAATTTAGTCTGAATCTATCTGTTTTATTTATTGTTTCAAGCTGGCCTAATGAGCATGACATGCATTGGCTAAGAGCATAAAAGACACAAAAAAGAAATGAGATTTTGTTGGTTTAGAGTTTTTGACACTTCTGGATCAAGACTCTTGGTTACTCACTCGCCTGACTGATGTTCAAATTGAAAATTTGTTTTGTTTGAGTATTCTGATGATACTGCTTTTGAGTTTGAGAGTGAAACACTTAAGAGTTTTGTTCGGATAGTAGCTTCACATTTGCTTCAATTTTCTTCAGTTTGATTTTTGTTTTCTTTTACATCTTGTTTCTGCAGATCACAAGTTCTTGACTAACGATTTCCATTGCAAAGGTATTCTACAGTTCTTCAGCTGAACAAAAATGCTGAGGTCAAGGTTAGAGATCCTACTATTTCATAACTAACTATATAGTTTATTACTTGAGTATGTATTCTGTTGTATTGCTTTCCAATCTGATTTTTGGAATACAGAAAGTTTTTGTTCGACCCTGCAGGAACCGTGTTGTTTTTCTAATCGGATTAGTTGCCTGTGGTCGCATTTCCTTAAGATAAACTTGAGGGTGCGAGTTTGAATCCCAATATGTTTGGCTAAATTAGATATGGGAATTTGTCAAGATCATAGTCATATAGTAGTAATGTAGTGTGGCTGTTGGTTATTGTACTATAATCTCAAAGCAACTTAATGTAACCCCCTATTGTCAGTGACCTGGAAACAGGATTCAATTGATTGGTTGTGTTGAGTAACGTTTGGTGATTTCTGTTTTCCTATGTTAATGTGGAATAGGGGGTCGGAAATGCCTCAAAGACAGTCTCTTCGAGGCACAAATCAGCTCAGGACATCAAGTTCTGATTCAGATCCGCTGCATCACAGACCAGTTGCTGACCGGAGTCCCAAGCTTGGAGACCGTCGATCTCCCAGAGGTACTCCCCATTCTGATCCAGTAAACCAAAAGAAACTTGGCACTCGCATTGCGGATTTAGAATCTCAACTTGGGCAAGCACAAGAAGAGCTGAAAATACTGAAGAAGCAGTTGACTTCAGCTGAAGCTGCAAAGAAGGAAGCTCAAGAAAAGCTGGAGAAGAAAACCAAGAAACCAGCAGTGGAGGTAGAGAAGCAGCATTCTCTACCGGAAATTCAAGAATTGGAAACAACGAAGAGCGATCCCAAGGATGAAGTTGCAGAAGAAAACCAGCCAGAGACTGATGTTTGTGAAGTATCAGTAGAAAAAACATCTGTTAAGCCCAAGGTTGAATTCAGCCAACAGACCTATGAGGAGGAAAAAGAGACCAAATCAATCAATATTTCAACTGAACCACCAGCAGTTCCTGAGCAGGAGAAAGCATCCTTCCATGATTTAACCTCGGCAAAGGATGAGATAAATATGCTAAAAACCAAGCTAGATGAGAAAGAGAAGGAACTAGAGGCGACGGGTCAAGAAAATGAAAGCCTGAGAAAGCAGCTGAATGAAGTATCCTTGAACATTTCAACTGCTCAAAGTGTGAAAGAGGAAATGACTCAAAGCCTGAACAAAATGGGAGAAGAAGCTGCAGGCAAGTAAAGCTGAAGCAATTCAGTTGAAGGAGAAGTTAGAAGCTGCAGAAGGAGCAAAGGAAGCACTGGAAACGGAGATGAAGAAGCTGCGAGTACAGACAGAGCAGTGGAGAAAAGCAGCTGATGCCGCAGCAGCAGTTCTTGCCGGGGGTGGGGAGATGAATGGGAGGATTCCTGAAAGGTGTGGATCAATGGATAAGCACTTTGGTGGTATGTTTGAGCCATTGGCTGGTGGCTACGCGGGTTTTGTGGGATCGCCTGGAATGGCTGTTGATCTAGACGATGGTCTTGGTAGTGGAAAGCGGAAGGGCTCTGGAATTAAGATGTTTGGAGACTTATGGAAGAAGAAAAGCCACAAATAAGACCCTCCTTGAGTGATCTCAAAATCCTTTCTTCACGTTGGATGATGGTAGGAGAAATAGTTGCTTACTATTTCATGTTCTTTTGGCATTGTAATAGTTATTACTCTAGCAATTCAGATGCTTTTTATACTCTTGTCAAAAAATTTGTAATCTGGTGCCTTTTTTTTGTGGAAAAAGATATACCATCATTGAACAGAGGGCAAAATACAAAGGATCTCAGGGGCAAAATAATAATAATAATAATAATCTTTACTACATTAAATTCGCAGTTTCTTCACATTTCATCAAACTTCGGCTGCATATAGTAATGGAAACTGAAATGAGTACAAATTTCATGAACCAAGAAAAAATGAACTAATTTTTTTTTTGACATTCATTCAATACAATTGCTTACTACTCGTCATCACTGTCGTAGTTTTGACAGAGTGATTGGAGTCCAGCACTTTCCTCTGGTTTGTTCTCCGATTTAGCAATATCTTTGGTGTCAGAGACTGCAATGGGTTCCTGATAACTTGAAACCGGACTGATGAAGACTTTGGAGGCAACTTTGCGTCACGTTGATTTCCTGAAACGTTTGGATTTTCTGTTGACAACAAAACAAAAAACATGAATTTGTCAGCATGATGTAGTGCAAGCTACAATTCCATGCTGATGCAATATGCAGCTCATTGATTGAAATCATTCATAACGAACCACACAAGGGTGAATGTGTATGTAACCGAAACTGTAATGGCTACGTGTTTGTCCTCATTTACTTTCATGATTTAAAGGGTAAACATCAAATATTCTCTGTGCATAAAACATCATTCAACTAGGTATATTAGTTCAATACTGCAAGCATCATATTTAAAAAAACTTCCGTGAGTGGAAGGACTTGGTCAAGATATCAACAATGACACCAGAACACCTATGAGAGAGCACGTGTATAAAACTGTTTCCACTACATTTGTTAATCTATTTAAAATCCACACATTTGACTTCATGCAGCAGACATGAGTTAGAAAGAAAAAGAATATAAATGACCTCCATTGCTAGTTCCGTCTGGAAAACTGGCATTTGTCAATGCATCTGTCGGTTTACTTGGAACTTCTTCAGAAAGCTTTTTCCTCTGCATTGCATACACATGAAAACATTTACACGAGTTAAAATCTTATTACAAATTTTACAAAATAAAACATTGAAGTGAAAGAAATATTCCATCTACACTTTGGACTGGTGAGAAGATACACAGATACATATTGAGCAAAAAGGTTGGCAATGATCCATCTTTACAAAATTTTACTAGGACTACTCTGAGTCTGAGAACTCTTTATTCAGAGATTCTAAATGCTATCACGTTTTTTGTCTCTTCATTCAGTAACTGGCACAGATGCTGTACTCTCTCCGGAAAACTTAAATTTAATTGAACTTTACAGCAAATCAAATTGATATTGAAATTTAAAAGTTCTTAAAAGCTATTGAATTTTTTTATTAACATTATATACAATTGACAAAAAACACAAAAGAGAGATAAAAAATACATACCTTCACATTGCTGCTTGATCCTTCACTACCTTCATTTGCATACTGAAATAAATCCCCATCATCATCAAGATCTTCATCAGAAATCCTTCGAATAACTTCTTTCGGTTTCTACATTGATTTTCAAAGACGAGGCATCCCGAAATTAGAAAAAAAAATCATCTCTAACTAAGACTGATGTGGGTGGAATGAGAATAAACTAATGGTTACACACTTAAACTAACCTGGAATATTGATCTGATGAGTGCTTCATCCTCTTCTTCCAACCTCTTATCCTGTCATCAATAAATATGAGTCATACTAAGCATGGAAGTGCGGATAAAATTAAAACTTAAGACAAAAAAGATAATTAGAAAAAAAAAAACCATCATACCTTTTGTGCAGCTGTGCTCTGCAAGGCCTCGAGCATAGCATCTACACTAACAGTTGCATGTCTAGACTGCAAAACACAAAGGAAAAATGTTTCAAAATTCAAATGTAAAAACAACATATAAGGTAGAAAACAAAAAACATAGAAAAGCATAAAATAAAGAATATGCCTTCATAGACTTCATTTCATCAAGTGCTGCAAGGATGTCCATCTCCCTTTTGGAATCCAAGGTTCTATTCTCCAAAGCTTTCATAGCATCCCCCATCTCTTCAGTATCTCTCTTCCTTTTCTCCTTGTCTGCGACCTCATCCTCTGAACGCCAAGGTTCATAATTACGAGTTGCACCTGACTCCACTACATAATCTGAATTTTGAGGATCCGTTTTTATTGTCAGCTCGGCTGAGCATTTTGTGCATTTAAAATAGAACCTAAATATTTGAATTCCGAGATATGTCTGCGATATCATTAACATTATAGAACATTAAAATCAATGTGAAAAAAAAAAATCAGAAAATATTGAATTCCGAGATATGTCTATCATTTAGTATTAGAAAACAATAAAATCAATGTAAAAATCAGAAAAATATTTAATTAAATAAACTAAATTATAGTTACCTCGCCCATGACATCTTCTTTGCGAGAATTAAATTTTGTCCCTTTGTAAATGTAATTGCCACATGTGCTGCATTGGATGCTCATGGGCAACATCATCCGAACCTTAATCTGTTGGTTCTTTGGTCGTCGGATCCTGGGAAGTTTTGATGGGTCGAAATCTGGTGGGTAATACTTGTTTAGTACTTTTCTTTCTCCCATTTTCTCCTTCCTCTACTAGGAAAAAAATCAAAATCTGACACTTGGAACTGTTACAGAAAACGTATAGATCAGTTAGCACTGCGATTCTTCCAAAGAAATCAACTCTTAAAAAATTTAATCAGTATACAGATAGTAGTACACATATTATTGAAAACTAGATCTTTTCACATCAACAGGGAAGCTCAAAATTCATAGTTTGCGAATTTACACATATTGGTGCAGGTGCAGGTTACATCAAACACAATTTATGTTAACAAGGTGAGAAATACAAGAGAAAGAGACACTACCTCAAGCGCACTCTGCACTGAATTAGGTGTCTCAAATGCAAAAAGCCAAAACAATAACCTTGCTGCCGGACACAAATAAATGATCCATAAGCATTAAATCAAAGAATTTCATTAGAATTTTAACAGGAACCATGAGTAATTAATTTGGTATCTAGTAGTCACCACTCGCCACTAAATAATAAATAGGGTTAGTAATTGTTACATATGCTTATTCACCACTCTTCAGCCCGAATTAATCACAAAAAAACAGTTTGAGACCTAGAAAAACTCTAAAACCGCTATACATTAAAAAAATCTTCATTCAGTCCTTGTTTGGTTCCTGAGGAAAACTAATAAGATAAAGAAAAAACCATAAAAGAAAACATGGGTCCCATTCATTAAACTATTACTATGCTATAACTGTTACAGAATCTAATCTCATCCAACACGAATCTTATAACAAGCCCGGAAAATTAACAAAAACAATATTCAAAAACACAAACAATCATCAAAAAAATCGCCAATATAAATGAATATCCAGATCATCAACGCATAAAAACACAATCGAAAGATCAACCTTTGACAGAATCTCAATCAATATAAATCGAGCCAAAAAAAAAACAATCACCTGTAATCTTTGATGATGATGAAAATCGAGAGAAAAATAAAAGCGGTGGAGAAATAGAAGCAGTTGAAAAATTCAGGAAAAGTGATCAATTGGGCAAAATCCATTATGCAAAATATAAACCCTAATGCAACTTTGAGAAAATCAGCGACAATCATCTCAAAAATACAATCAAAGAACATAATAACACTGAAAATTGACAACAGCCCAGCAAGATTAAATAAAATATTTTTGAATTAAAAAGAGAAAATTAACCTGGAGTAGGGGATGGCGATTGATAACAAAAACTCACCTTAAAAGATGACAGCTTGAGATGGCGATTGGCGAGAGCAAGAGAGCAGGAGCAGCAGCCCAGCGAGAGAAACAGGAGCAGCAGCCCAGCGAGAGAAACAGAGTGACAGCTTGGGATTGAGAAGAGAGATGAGTTGAGCGGCAGAGAGAGATTGAGATGTGAGGAAAAAATTTAGGGTTAAGAGTGATGAGTTGAGCGGCAGAGAGAAATTGAGATGTGAAGAAAAATTTAGGGTTAAGACTTAAAGGCCTGTTTGGTTCAACGAGGGGAGGGGAGAAGAGAGAAGGATTTTAATTAAATATATGTTTGGTTCAAAGGAGGAGAGGGGAGGGGAGGGGAGAGTTTTTAATTAGATATATGTTTGGTTCAAGAAGGGAGGTGAGAGATTTTAAAACTAATTACTATTTTATCCTTATAACTTGTTATAAATAAAATTAAGGGTTATTTACGTTTTACTACTAAAATTATGATAAAATAACAATTGGGTACTATGAATATTAAACATATTACACTTTACTACTAAACTTATATAAAATTTAACATTTTACTACTTTTTAATCTAAACGGTTAGTTGACAGTCAGTTGACCTTTAAAAAGACTATTTTATCCTCAAAATAAAATAAACATGAAAATTATAATTATACCCTTTAAAAAAACATATCTAAATCTTATATATAACAATAAAAAAAATGCAATCAACAATCACATTTATAAAAATATTTCAGTCTCTAAACTGTTCATATAACCCAACAAAATAAAGAATTTAATTTACCAAAATAATTTAATAATTAACATTCTCATATTAACCAAAATATTTTAAATGGATTACAATTTATAATAATTTATGGGTTAAGACTTTTTTATCCTTGCGATGTCAACATGATGTCATGTCAACTAATTGTATAGATGGAAAAGTAGTAAAATATTAAATTTTATATAAGTTTAGTAGTAAAGTAATATATATAATAATATCATGTACCCATTTGGTATTTTATCATAACTTTAGTAGTAAAACGTAAATAATCCTTATTTATTTTGAGGATAAAACAGTCTTTTTAAAGTTCAACTGACGGTCAACTAACGGTTTGGATGGAAAAGTAGTAAAATGTTAAATTTTATATAAGTTTAGTAGTAAAGTGTAATATATTAATATTCATAATACACAATTGTTATTTATCATAACTTAATAGTAAAATGTAAATAACCCTAAAATTAAAACAATATAAAAATATGGATAATTTAGTCATTACATTTAAAATTTTAATTCATCACTTTCTCTTCCCTCCAAAACCCCCCCACTTTTGGAGGGGAGGTAAAATTGGCTTAGGATGTATTTTGCTCCCCTCCCCTCCCCTACAAAAAATTGAACCAAACAAACATAATTTAAAATAATCTTTCCCCTCCCCTCCAAAACCCCTCAACCAAACACACTCTAAGAGTGATGAGTTGAGCGGCAGAGAGAGTTTGAGTCTTTGAGATGTGAGGGAAAATTTAGGGTTTTTGTTTTTATTAAAACGGTTCGATTCGGTTTTAACAGGTGCGGTTCGGATTCTCACCTAAACCGAACCGTAAATCATTTGGGGTGGGTCAATCTGAACCGCAAACCGAACCGTTAGAAAAAAACCGTAAATTCGATCCGGTTTGGTTGATTCGCGGTCTGATTCGGTTCGGACGGTTTTTTTACCCACCCCTAATTTGCGTCACTTCAATGAAGGCGGCAAAAAAGGGGATATTAGGCATTTAAAAAATGAGTTACCAAAGACAAATGCATCAGTAGGTTTTTATAACATGGGTGATATTCAAGACTAATGGATATGGTCTCAAATTTTTGTTCCTTTTTTTTTTCGGGTGGTAATTATAAGCAAACATTATGTAAGGAACAACATAGTCGATATAGCTCCTTTAATTAAAACTACAAATCAACCAGACTTGTAACCCATTGAATTTGTTCCATCTTTCCTTTTTTACTACCCTTTCGTACTCAAAACCAGCCAACACATGGGTTTAGATTTTGCAGGCATTATGGTATATAAAATTCGCCCTAATTTACTGCTAATTCTCCAAAACATAATTACTCCTAGGGTTTCAGTAATCCAGATTTTTGCAGGCATTACAGTACATGAAAGTAACGGCATATGAAGGCTGCCCTAATTTTCTGCAAATCAATAATTACTCCTAGTGTTCAGTAATCATAAAATTACCAAAATAATAATAATAAGGTAATAGAAGAAACCTAATAAACGCAAATAAGAACAATTCAAACCAGTAAAGTAATTCATACAGAAGAAGAAATTATATAATAAGGTAACCTGATTAAGTCAAATTAAGTCCATAAACCAGCCATATAGGCGGAGAATTACCACCAACCGACCAACCAGGTGGTATCTATGCTTAGTCAGATTAAAACAAATTTAATATCAATTACCAACCGTCAATATAGCGGTATCATCATTAAGTCAAATTTAAATAGTGAATATATTATAATTAGGGAGATTAATCTAAATAGCAGTAATAACAGTTTTACCTTTCACCATAGCAGTGAGAAATTACCTCCTCATGTTGAATAGTAAAAACTGAAAAAGTAAAGAAAGTAGTAATTATTATTACAGAACGTAATTAAAATTAATTACAAAACTGAAATTTAAAGTAAACTAGATATAAAACTCACTATTTACATTAGAGAATTCAGAGAGGAAGGTACATCTGAAATCAGAAAATTGTGCTGAATTTATAGGCCTCGGCAGGGTGTGCGCGTCGCGACGCGCCACATGTCAACTTCTGGTTGGCTGTTTCAGATTCTTATCTGATGACGTGACGATGTGGATAATTGACTCAATAATTGTGCTGACGTGGCGGTGAAGTGGCGACACATGGCGAAAGTGATTGTCAGCACCGTAGGATTGCGACATGTGGCACGCTGTGATTGGCTGATGATGACGACACGTGGCAGACGCACGTTAGCAATCAAACTTTTCAGATTCTGACACGTGTCCCCCGGCACACGTTAGCAGCTCATGGCGCATGTTAGGCGTCCCAACGCCGAAGGCTTGCGCGTCGCGACACACAAAATTACCAAATTGCTCTTTTATCCGTTTTTCACTGTTTTGGCCCCAAATCATCTCCAGATAGTCCTGAAACTTTATTTATCTACAAAATAACACAAAACACATCAAAATATTCACAAAACTCAAGAAACTATACAAAATATTAGGTTAAATGAGTGAGAAATAGTGATACATTTACCACTCATCAAGAGGCAGATAAGAGAACTATTTTGTATCTGTTGATTAAACAGAACAACAACAAATATTAACTCGTACTATCCTATTAATAGATTTGGTCTATATAAGAGGAAAGGATGGCTACGCCACCGTAGTATGGTAAAAAATGGCTACACCACCGTAGTATGGTCACATACAACTTTTTTGTGTTAAAAAATAGTAATATAATTTTTTTTTGTTCCTAAGAGGCGTGGCTTGGTGGTATACGACTCAAGATCTGACATTTAGCTTTAGGTCCTAGGATTGAATCCAGATAGTAGTGTTCTTGTAAGAGTCCGGGACAATCGGGGATTTTACCTATTCCGTTTAAGCCCGAAAAAGAGTGGTTTGACGGTGGTGAGATTTACAATGATTCTAATTATATATCAATGTAACTGTGTTTCGTCTTGATATAATTATCTAAAAAGAGATATATGTGACCATTTATGAAAATAATAACTCTTCATGATAATTTTGATAAACTATGGGGGGTATTGTATTTTTTCCTTTTTTTCTTCCAAATATTTAAAAGAAAACTAATATCTACACAAAATTTAAGAATGAAACGAGGAAGGTATCCACTGTTGGACTAAAAAGCCATTTGCGCAGCTTCCATCAATTATTTTCACTAAAATTTAAATGTGAAAATGAGAAAGTTTTACATTCCAAGGCTGATTTTTTTTCTTCATATTTTATGATATTTCAAAAACGTTAATTATATAAAATGTAAATAATTAGTGTATGTTATCAATCTCACTTGTGATAAATAAAACATAATCTTGCGTGTGAACAAAATATGTTTAGTTTTTATGATGTTACTAACAGATAACTCATGTGATCCGTAAAAAATATAATTAATGAATATCGTTCATTTAATTATAGTTTTCCGGACAATACAATTTCTTTAACATTATCTCAAATTAACAAATATGACTTATGACTTATTACATTTTATATTTTTTTTATTGATGGAGAATAAATCAATTAGTACAAGTATATATTTAGCCACTTTAGGTATACTTTTATAATAAATTTAATATAATTTTATGATTCTTGAACCTCTACTAATAAATAAGTGAGAATTAATGAAGAATGTAAAAAATTAAACATCAATAATTCATTTGAAATAAATGCATATTTAATTAACACACTTTCAATCATTAATAATTTAAGAAAACTAAGAGTTGAAATATTAATAACTCATTTGAAATGATATTATTTAATTAACGTATTTTTAATAATAATAATTTTAGAAAATGAAAAAATTTGGAGGAAAGGAAGAATATGAAGAGTTATACATTAATTTTTATTTTAAATATTAATACTTCAATATTGGACATAAAAGACAGTTGGACTGGTTAAATTCATTAGATGGGCTGATATTGGGCCTGTGTCATTTCTACAATATATATGGGCCCTTACCCAAAATTATTTTGTTTACGGTTGATGAAATTTGCCCATTGGGCCTTAGCCCAAATAACTCGGAATCCGCTGCAGCAAGACGTGTATCTAGCAAAATCCAATTTTATTAATGAATATTGATGATAATTAATTCATTTTTAAATCAAGCAAAATAAAATTAATAATAAGAACTGAGATTAATATAATACTTTATTTAATCAAAGTAATCTATTATTAAATTTACCAGATTTTATAGCAAAATGAGTGCTTTCAACCTACTTTTGTTATGTGAGGTAAGAGTAATATACGATCATTTAATTAGATGGGGTAAAAATTAAATATTTATTTATTTATTTCTCACACTAATAAAAAAAAATTTAAAGTAAGGGGTAGAAAAAATTCAAATTTAATTTTTCATTCCATTACCTCATCCAAGATTTAACCCAAATGACAAGTTAATTAGAGTTGCTTGAAAACTACCGCTCACTAGTAATGTATTATTTTGGACCGAATGGTTTTCAAATAATTTTCAATTATTGGACAATCAATAATCCTGAATGAGATAAGAACTAAAAAATCAATTTAAAATTTTCTGCCCTTATCTTTAAAAAAAAAATAACAAAACAAAATCTCTCACTATTATTAAATAGGGAAATTATATTTTTCCTACCTAATGAATAGAGGAAGTACTGTTTTTCAAGAAAAATTTGAAAGTGTTATTTTTTCCACCTGTTATTTGAAAATTATTCTGTTTTACACTATTCCATTAATGGTGTTAAACAAGTGCTGACGTCACAAGGGTAATTCGATCATTTAATATTGCTGAATCAAAATTATTATTTGAACAAGGGGAAATTATCAATTTTCCACCCACTGATTTTTAAAAGTACAATTTTACTCTAAAACTTTGAAAAAGTTATAAAATCCACTTTATTCAAAAATGTTATATTTCCACCATTTCTTTGTTTCACTGGTAGAGTAGTTAAAAATCACTAGAAATTCATCGAAAACACAACATTTTCCGCATCATTTGCCCTTGGATTATTCTCTTTCCACTGCATGGTCGAGGCTACAGTCTCGTACCATTTGACGTCACTCATATGATGATTGGGGGTGGTGACGATCCTCCGGAAGATACACAGTATTGCATTAAGCAACATTATATTATTTAATATGGGGTATATCGCAATGGGTGCATACAATAACGGTGTATAGTATATTGTTGTGCATCATTTGGTGCTACACTGTACTATATATATTAGCTATATTATTTAAATTTTATTAATGGTTAATATTTAATATGATATTATTTTTTAAAATATTATTTAAATTTTAACAAGATAAATTAAATAAAAATTGTAATTTTTTTTTATTTTCTAGTAAAAAATAAAATAAATAATTTTTATATAACAAAGTGAAATAATTAAAATAATTTTATTTAATAGATTTATTATTTTAGTATTTTAAATTATATATCGCAAACTTAAAATGATGAAAAAAAATAACTTTATACAATAAAAAAATAATTTTATATTAAAAATAAAAATAATATTATTAATAAAATCTAAATTAATTTTAATGTATTAATAAATATATATAATATATATATATATTATGGTTATTTTAATGGTGGAAAACTGAACAATTTTGAAATAACAAGTGGATATTGGAACACTTTCAAAAGTTCAGATAAAAATATTATTTTGATAATCATCATATGAAAAATGAGAATTTTCAAAGGTCAAAAAATATTTTGAATAAATCTTGTTATCTTTACTAACGGTATCAACAAAAAAGTGGAAGATAAAATAATTTTCAAATAACATAGGGGAAAGAGAACACTTTTAAATTTTTCGGGAAGAAAACAATACTATCCTATTTATTAGGTGGAAAAAAATAATTTCCTTATTAAATACAAATACAATTACTAATTTCATTTACATTTCTTTTAACTCACACGCCCATATATCTCATCGGATAAATTTTCGTTTACACTTAGGACCATTGAATCAAGTTGTTGATAGTGATTTATTGACCCGAGAAAAGTCAGAGTGTGAAGAAGGGTATATATAAGGGATTTTCACTTTCTGAACAAGGGGCCCAAGCCCAAGAGGCATAGGCGTCCGACCCAACAAGAAGACCAGAGTTAGTTTGCAATTGATGCCCGACCTGAGGTGAAAAGATGTTCAGTGAAGATAAGGGGAGGAGTGAATGTTTTGGCACCTACCCGAAGATATGTGTCGGACATTTCAGTTCGCAGTCGATCATCTCAACTTGCTGACCGATGAAGGTAGGTCGGTAAAATAACATCGAATTCAAGTTTAGATGACATAAGCCATAAATGGAAGATTGGGTTTC
>SKCR01010245.1:0-22664 GCA_019454045.1 Zanthoxylum bungeanum | reverse complement strand
GGACATCCCCCGAAGGATTCATGATGAGTCAATTGAAGACATGCACCTCTTTTAGTCAATAAGACAATGTTGAGTGAAATGGCTCCCGAACCTTCATCTGGTTCAGTCAATCGGGGACATCCCCCGAAGGATTCATGATGAGTCAATTGAAGACATAGACCTCCCTCAGTCCATATGACAATGTCGGGTGAAACGAATCCACTCCTGAACCTTTGTCAGGTTCAGTCGACCTGGAACACCCCCTGTTGACTCATATCGGGTCAACTAAAGTCATGAGCTTCCCTCAGTCCGTACGACGGCATCATGTGAATCAGCTTTAAAGCCTTTGACAGGATCAGCAAACAAGTGCCCCACATCCAGTTTCATTCGACAATAATACTCTCAAAGTCAAGAACTTCTAAACTTAGAGAGTAGGGGACAGACTGTACAGGCCAAATTTGGGCCCAAGGGTAAAATCGACATTTCACCTAAGGGTCAACCAAAAAACTCGAAACCTAGTAGTAAGCATACTGTGAGAACCAATATCAGACCAAGAGGCCTCACAAGCCTAAGCCCAATATCACCAAGAGACCAGTTCAAGAGGACCTACAGACTCTACAGTTACCGAGTTAAGAAACGCCTGAAGCTCATAAACCCTCCATTAAATTGACTGTTACAAAAGCTCCAACGGGAAAAAGAAGAGTAAATGACCTACCTCAAAGGACTTATAAAAAGAAAAGGTCTTGGCGTGGAGAAGAGAGATTTTGATTGAATCCTAAAGTATTTCGCCCTCGATTCACCAAACAATACACCGCCCTCACGGCAAACAAACGGAGACTGAGGTAATTTCAAGCCTTATTCTTCCTATTTTCTCCTCTTCCTTATTACTGACTTGGGTGTTGGAGAGCCTATGATTACCACCACACTGGTGGGCAGTACTCCCTACTCACCCTACCCTCATTTTGCAGGTTCGCTATTGCCCTCTAAAATTCAGATTCTCGATTGTGGACTTAAGGCGAGAACCAACATCCACAATAATTAATAATTAATGATATTATGAACAATAATAACCAATTTATTTTCAATCAGTTTTTATTTTCCATTAAAATTGTTTGACCTTTAATCCTCTTCCCTCATTGTGTCAACAAAAATGTACAGTTTCTCTAACACCACAAAATAACACACTTGTTTATCTCTCTCGTCTCTTCTCAAAATCTTATCTTTTTCATTTTGAAAATCAAAGTTGTTTGTCTTTTGCTTTGCGCTGTCTCTCCTCTCATCTACCTGTCTTCGCCTCTTCCAATATCTCTGTCCTCGAATTATTTTCTCTCGGATTTTCTCAGCTACCAAAAACAGGAATTGGAAGCATAATTTTTCAATTCTAACATATTTTGCGTTAAATTTTATATTTTCAAAGACTTATTATGAGGAAGATGATGAGGTGGTGCCACAGCCAGAGTTGAGGCTGAGAATAGATGTTGATGAAAATAATAATAATAACGACAATAATAAAGGGGACTATTTGAAAGATGGGGAGTTTGGTTCACCAAGAAGATGAAGTTGTGGGAAAGTATGGTACTCGGTAAAGTTAGCTTTGTTTTTAACTTGTTTAAGGCTATTTGCTGCTGCTTTTCTCAAACGGGTTGGTCCTTATTTTGTGGATAAGGTTCATGTCAGAAAATTCGATTTGAATGATGTTTCCAAGCAAATATTTTCGGTGTGAGTATGGAAATTGGTTTAGTACAAAATCGATTGAGACAGTATTTTTTTGAGCTTATTTTATTCTGGGGACGACGGGGCTGATATACTGCTAGCATAAATTTTGGACAGAGCCGCGAAACATCTAAAGATAGAACTAGTCTGCGACTCAAGCCAACTTCAATTTTATGTTCCTGTTGAACGATAATATTTTTCTTATTTGTGCAAATTGAAGTAACAATTTTAAGACGTTATCGATCTGTCATATTTACTTATGTTATATTTGATACTGTTCTTATGGTGCAATTATAAGTAAATTTTGCATGAAATGAATTTTAAGGGAATTGATAGGCTTGTGAGGATTTTGGCTTTAATAGATTTTGTGTCTTGAGTCTTGACAAATATACATACTTCTTGAAATATTCGATATTTGCATTCTGTAAAGTGTTATTTTGAATTGGGTCTTTACGAGACAAATTGTATTAGGTTATTAGTTTAGATGTTCAACCATGTATGATTGCATGTTTTTAATAAATTTTCTGTTGGTATGCTTATGATGTTCCTTATGTTTAGATGGTAAGCTCTTTTGTTATAGTTTATGACTTACTTTATTTTGTCAATGTTTCTACAACATTTGAATATGTGAACTAGCTATTTGCATGGAAAACTAGGAAATATTCCAAACGTACATATATGAAGCTAAATATAAAAGGTTTTGAAATTTATATAGGATGCATAAACTTCATAATAAATTTCAAAATCTCAGTTTCATCCCATAAAATGAGATGGGAAATGAGCAGGTGATGGGTGCCGATGGGTGTCATTTTTTGTTGTTCGATTCTGACATGAGCTTCTTCATGTGATAAAAGAGAGAACATAAAATAAAAAAGAGTGATTTGAATATGCATGTTCGCGTATGTAATATTAATAATATCATATATGCATAAATGATCTTTGATTCAATATGAATGATCATAACCCTAGGAACAACAAGAATCATAATCACCAAAAATGAAACAATCCGAAAGAGCACTAACCTCCCTCAAGAAATGATAATAGTTAGTTCAAATATTACAACTGTAGCAAACAATGGCACCTTGCCCGGAACTACCGGTTAAAGAGTTCTGCTCCAAAAGCAAACCTTATCGAAGACCAACTTGTTACTACAATCTTTGAGATCAACATGTTTGGTAGATTCGAGGGATGGTGGGTAGGCATTGACGTTTTCCATCATGTCTGCTATAATTATGCTTGATTCGAGTTCTATGTACAAGCTGTAAATAAGATAATGTGATGAGTGGTTTTCCAAACCACTATAGCTGCTGAAACTGGTGATGTGGAATGTAATATTACTTTATAAAATATGGAAGGTTTGAGAACCTAGAACTTTGAGTATAATATTAATAGTTAAACATATAAATTTTATGATTTATATGAACATATTGTTTCTATGAAAAAAAATTCTTTTAATTAAGAAATAGTGGGGGCTCGACCTCCAATGATAAATTGGAAATAGTAGGGGTTTTTCCTCTAATGTTTACTTATGGTTTTAAAGTGATTGAACTTGACGAATATATTTTTTTTACAAAATTTGAAAACAACATGTGAAATGTATATATATTGATATGCATATTTTTCTATATGCATGTTGTTAATTCTGTTGAAGTCTGTTGTCTTCTAAATCTGCAATGGAAAAAAACTTAGAAGAAACTAGTGTAATTCTCGGAATTAAATTACTAGGACTGAAAAAATGGAATCTAAGAATAAATTTACATGTACTATTTATGACTCTAGTGTAAAGTTGTTCAAGAACATTGGTGACAATGTTAGAAAATTAGAGTATGCGAACAACATTGGTAATTGACGTTATGTTTTGATTACACTAGACCTGACATTGCATATGTCGTAGGATTACTATGTAGATTTATTAGTAGACCTGGTATGAGCATTGACATGCTATTGAGAGGGTTATAAGGTACCTGAGAAAGACCATGAACCTAGAATTACATTATCAGAGGTTTTCCAGTGTCCTTGAAGGACATATCGACGTTAATTGGAACACCCTTTCATTTGATTCCAAGACTACTAACAGATATATTTTCTTGAGTCTTAGATAATAGCACTAGCAACAGCTAGTGAAGAAGCAACTTGATTAAGACGCTTGCTATTAGATACCCTTTTATGGGAGAGACTGATACCAGTTATCTTGATCCATTGTGATAGTACCGCGACTATTACAAATATTCAGAACTGTTTTTATAATAGTAAGAGAATACAGATGCACAATACAATTAGAGAATACCTCTCTTCTAGAGCTGTAAGAATGGATCATGTACGAACTGACGATAATTTAGTTGATCCTTTGATAAAAGGACTAGCAAGAGAGAAGGTATCCAATACCTAGAAAAGAATGAGATTATCGCCATTAGACATCATTATGATGGTAACCCGACCTAATAGACTGAAGATCCCAAGAAATAGGTTCAATGGGTAATAACAAGTCATGAAGTGATGATGAATCATGCTATTATTTTATTTGTGAGTTCCATTCTGAGAGCATGATATCCTGAAGCGATAGAAGGATGAGTTATTTAACTCTTAATGTGTTTTATACTCTATGTAGAGTGGAGTACGTAACTACATGAGTACTCTTGATAGACACACCTATGTGAATGTAGAAGTATGACCGCTTTTTATGAAAATTTAGGCAAAAATTTCTAGAGCATTCACTATACTAGGATATACGAGCACAGCCGTAATGCTCGGACTTCTTGACTTCACCTTGAAAGATTTGTGTGTGTAACGTTGTCAGATATAGAGTTCAAACCTATAAGTTACTCTAGTATAAACTGTATCGTCAATACTATATAAAGGTTCAAGTCGAAAGACACCTTTATTTATGCACGACCTTATGTTATATTTAAAAAAAAAAAAATTCAAGTGGGGGATTGATAAACATTGATTATGAATTTAAAAAAAAAGAAATTAATAACAATAATTTCAGTAACTGAAATTTTAAATATTTTAATTTACCTACTAATTGTTATTTATTTTTAAGTTACAATTATTGGTATTATGAACAATAATAACCAATTTATTTTGAGTCAGTTTTTATTTTCCATTAAAACTGTTTGACTTTTAATCCTCTTCCCAAGTCGTCTCAACAAAAATGTATAGTTTCTGTCTCTCTCTCTCGTATCGTCTCTTCTCAAAATCTTTATCTTTTTCATTTTGAAAATCAAAGTTGTTTGCCTTTTGCTTTGCTCTGTCTCTCCTCTCATCTACCTGTCTTCGCCTCTTCCAATATCTATGTCCTCGAATTATTTTCTCTCGGACTTTCTCAGCTACCAAACAGGAATTGGAAGCATAATTTGTTGTAAATATGAATTTTTATAAAAATTGGTTTTAATGTTTTGAGGAGTTACAAAAACTTATTTTTGAGAAGTTAGAAAATCAAAATTATTATGATGATCTATAAAATTTTATCATTGTAATTGGTGTTAATGTGTTTTTAATAAAAATGTTTACTTTCAATTATATTAAAAAAAAATCTATATCTCTCGACTGTCCCAATCAAGCAAAAACATTTTTTTTTGTGCTTCACTTGTTTCTCAAGTGAAGAAATTGCTTCATACCTTCTCACTGAGCTCATTTGTTGATATATATTTTGTTGATGGTGTTTTTTAAGCGCTATGATATTTAAACAGTACGGCATGGGTAAAAGGGTAATTCCCTTATCGGTCGAAATCATTAATGTCGACCCGACCACTAAAAGCCAAACAGTAAGTGACCGAGCACTTTATGATCGGTAACCGAGCACTTTGGTTCAGATGACCGGGCAATTATCAGATCGACAGCAGCATTCTCAGTTCAAAGGACCATTGTGACCGACCTCATGAAGACCGACCAGATAGCGAGACGTGCTCCGGAAGATGATACCCTATTCTTGTGGATAAGATGACAAGTTATCCTATTTTCATGGGGAAAACTGGTGAGTCAGAGTCCTAGTAGGATAGAGAAAGTAAATGTAGTTTTGATTAGGAATCCTTATAGGAAAAGGAAATTGGTTCAACTAGGAATCCTTGTAGGAAAAGAAAACCATCTCGGACTGGGATTTCTTGTACAAATAGGAATATGATTTCTTCACCATTATAAATAGGAGGGTAGAGTGAGTGTAGAGGGGAGGAGAATGAAGAGGAAGATCATCACTATCAGACTTGTAAACAAAAAACAGAACGGAGAAGCATATCTCAGTAATAAAAAGTATCGTTCTGTTTGTGCCCGTGGACGTAGGTCGGATCAAAATCCACCGAACCACGTTAAATCTCCTTGTTGATTGCCGTATTTATCTGTCTTCTGCTAAATTTGTTTTTGGTTTCCCCCATAACCAAACAAATTCACTATTGAGGGATGATTAGTCTCGGGAGTGATATTCCCATATTGCCTCTGAGACCAAAATCAGCCGTCAACAGTTGGCGCCGTCTGTGGGGACCTCCAACAAAAAGCAGCTCGCGTAGTAAGACAATGGCAGAAGGTGGAAATCACCGGTTGTCAGGGAGTTCAACAGCAGAATGGATGGAGAAAATAGAAGAAAATATGAGGAAAGGAAGGGAGGAAAATAAAAACCTTCTGAAATCCATGATGGACAGACTGGAGAGGACGGAAGAGACGAATAATGAGAGACTAGAAGCCGGAGCCAGTCGGAGGAGAGGCGAAAAAGCAGAAGGAAAAAGAGTCACAGATATGAGTGATGACGATGAACCGAATAGGAAGGGTCCCTACGGGATGAGGTCCGTAGTGGTAGAAAAATATTTACAAACGGAGGATACGTGGGATGAAGAATAGGGGAGATAGTCGCCAGATTCTTCCTATGATAGCCCCCGCGACACCAGAAGGGGAGATAGGAAGCATGGTGAAACTGGACGGGAAGTCTCAAGTAATGAGGAACGCCGCACCCGTGGTGACAGACGCGAAGGAGGCCGCGGAAGGCGGCATAGTGACACAGATGGCAGTATAAAGTCTTGGTTAAGAAAAGAAATGGCCAAGTGGGGAGTAAACCCCAAAACGGATACAGCAGATGCTCGGGACGGTGAGGTTGAACCTCCATTCACAGAAGAAATAAGGTCGGAAAAATTCCCAAGACATTTCAATATGCCATCCATGACGCCCTACAAAGGCCATTCAGATCCAAAGTCCCATATTGAAAGTTTCGTCCTATTGATGGAGATCGAAGGGGTAGTAGGGGATGTCATTTGCAAAGTATTCCCCCTAACCTTGGGCGGGTCTGCCATTCTGTGGTTCAGAAGTCTTGCCCCGGGAAGCATCAGTAGCTTCGCTCAACTCAGAAGGTCATTTGTTCGACACTTCAAAGGGGCCTGCGTCCCAAAGAAAATGGTGGGAGAATTGAGACTGATGAAGCAGGGGGATGATGAGCCCCTGAGGAATTTTATTGAAAGGTACCACAATTTGGTGCTCGAGGTCGGAGCGTACGAGTCATCGAAAGCGCTAGAAAGTCTCAAGTCATGAGGAACGTCGCACCCCTGGTGACAGACGCGAAGGAGGCCGTTGAAGGCGGCATAGTGACACAGATGGCAGTATAAAGTCTTGGTTAAAAAAGAAATGGCCAAGTGGGGAGTAAACCCCAAAATGGATACAGCAGATGCTCGGGACGGTGAGGTTGAATCTCCCTTCACAGAAGAAATAAGGTCGGCAAAATTCCCAAGACATTTCAACATGCCATCCATGACGCCCTACAAAGGCCATTCAGATCCAAAGTCCCATATTGAAAGTTTCGTCCTATTGATGGAGATCCAAGGGGTATTAAGGGATGTCATTTGCAAATTATTCCCCATAACCTTGGGCGGGTCTGCCATTATGTGGTTCAGAAGTCTTGCCCCGGGAAGCATCAGTAGCTTCGCTCAACTCAGAAGGTCATTTGTTCGACACTTCAAAGGGGTCTGCGTCCCAAAGAAAATGGTGGGAGAATTGAGACTGATGAAGCATGGGGATGATGAGCCCCTGAGGAATTTTATTGAAAGGTACCACAATTTGGTGCTCGAGGTCGGAGCGTACGAGTCATCGGAAGCGCTAGAAAGTCTGAAGGGAGGTTTGAAGGTCGGGAAGTTGTGGACTCACCTGAGGATTCAAGACGTATCGGATTATGCCACTACCTTGAAGTTGGCCAGAAAGTTTATCTTAATAGAGGAGGAGAAAAAGATTGCCCGGGGAGTAGACACCCGAAAGGCTAAGATACTCAGGTCAGACAATCAGTGGGATTCGATCAGAAATTTGAGGAGACCAGTCCCGGAGCAGAAGAAACTCAGACCGACACCTTCGAGTAGTCATGTTCAAGAGATAAAGTCATATGTCCAAGTCAACCGTGTCGCGGGGAGGACAGTATACACCCCCCTGAACAAACCTATGGCCCAGATAGTTCGGGAAATCCAGGATAAAGGTCTGTTGGCCGAGCTTAATTTGAGGAGGTTCCCGATTGAGGAGGGAAATAGTATGGCTTATTGTATCTACCATAACGTAAGGGGACATGCCACGAATAGGTGCAGAGACCTGCGAGAGCAGGTGGAAGACTTGGTGAAAAAAGGCTATCTCAGTGTGTACATAGACCATTCGGTTTTTGAGGTCGACCAAAGTTGATAGCAGAATTCATCCGGTCGGATGCGTGGAAAGCTGAGATGCATAGAGGATGTATTAAGAAGAGCCTTGCTTGTAGTGACCCTTGTAGAGTTGCAAGAAAGACAATGGATCCCAAAATGTGAGTAAGACCTCTTTTGTCTTATGCTGACATTTGATTATGCTTGTTTGTTATGGCCCACACAATGGTTTTGATATTTTTTTTACGGCTCGGGTCTGCTCTTCTACCGCCGAGTCTGTTTTGTTGATATATGTTTTACGGCTCGGGTCAGCTCTTGTACCGCCGAGACCGATGTTTCTTTCCGACTCGGGTCTGCTCTTGTACCGCCGAGACCGATGTTTCTTTCGGCTCGGGTCTGCTCTTGTACCGTCGAGACCGATGTTTCTTTTCGGCTCAGGTCTGCTCTTGTACCGCCGAGACCGATGTTTTTTTCCTGCTCGGGTCTGCTCTTGTACCACCGAGACCGATGTTTCTTTCTGGCTCGGGTCTGCTCTTGTACCGTCGAGACCGATGTTTCTTTCCGGCTCGGGTCTGCTCTTGTACCGCCGAGACCGATGTTTCTTTCCGGCTCGGGTCTGCTCTTGTACCGCCCAGACCGATGTTTCTTTCCGGCTCGAGTCTGCTCTTGTACCGCCGAGACTGATGTTTCTTTCCGGCTCGGGTCTGCTCTTGTACCACCGAGACCGATGTTTCTTTCCAGCTCGGGTCTGCTCTTGTATCGCCGAGATCGATGTTTGTTTCGGCTTGGGGCTGGATTTCATTCCGCCGAGGCCACTTATTTATTCGGCTCGGGGCTGGATTTCGTTCCGCCGAGGCCACCTGTTTATTCGGATCGATCGGGGCTGGATTTCGTTCCGCCGAGGCCACTTCTCAGCTCGGGGCTGGATTTCGTTCCGTCGAGGTCTTATAGTTTATTCAGCTCGGGATCGGGTTACATCCCACCGAGTCGGCTTCTTTGGACTGGGGATGTAACATTCCCCCAAAGCCAAGTCTTTCTTTCAGCTCGGGGTTGGGTTACGTCCCACCGAGTCGATTTCTTTGGACTGGGGATGTAACATTCCCCCAGTGCCAAGTCTTTCTTTTAGCTCGGGGTCGGGTTACGTCCCACCGAGTCGGCTTCTTTGGACGGGGGATGTAATATTCCCCCAGAGCCAAGTCTTTCTTCAGCTCGGGGTCGGGATACGTCCTACCGAGAGACTTATCATCGGCATGGGATCGGAGCATCTCCCCCATGGTCGGCCCTCTATTGGTCTGGGGAGGGGATATTCCCCTAGAGCCAAATGTTCTTCTCAGCTCGGGGTCGGGTTACGTCCCGCCGAGTCGATCGTCATCAGCATAAGGGCAAAGCATTTTCTCCACGGGTAGATATCGGGATCCTCGTTGACTGAGCACATGAAGGTGGCATGAAGGACCAGATTTGCAGCCAAGACATTTTTCTCTTCGGTTTCTAAGGTGA
Organism: Zanthoxylum bungeanum; assembly: GCA_019454045.1. Classification (NCBI taxonomy): domain Eukaryota; kingdom Viridiplantae; phylum Streptophyta; class Magnoliopsida; order Sapindales; family Rutaceae; genus Zanthoxylum; species Zanthoxylum bungeanum. The sequence continues at coordinate 12,882 of SKCR01010245.1, read as the reverse complement.
CCACCGACGAATTCATCGGCACACCATCCTTTTTTACAGTTCCCGGCATCAACTCGTAAACTCATTGTTACCGAGAACTAGGGGATAGATGTTGATGGTGTTTTTTAAGCACTATGATATTTAAACAGTACGGCATGGGTAAAAGGGTAATTCCCTTATCGGTCGAAATCATTAATGTCGACCCGGCCACTAAAAGTCAAACAGTAAGTGACCGAGCACTTTATGATCGGTAACCGAGCACTTTGGTTCAGATGACCGGGCAATTATCAGATCGACAACAGCATTCTCAGTTCAAAGGACCATTATGACCGACCTCATGAAGACCGACCAGATATCGAGACGTGCTCCAGAAGATGACACCATATTCTTGTAGATAAGATGATAAGTTATCCTATTTTCATGAGGAAAACTGGTGAGTCAGAGTCCGAGTAGGATAGAGAAAGTAAAGGTAGTTTTGATTAGGAATCCTTATAGGAAAAGGAAATTGGTTCAACTAGGAATCCTTGTAGTAAAAGAAAACCATCTCGGACTGGGATTTATTGTACAAATAGGAATATGATTTCTTCACCATTATAAATAGGAGGGTAGAATGAATGTAGAGGGGAGGAGAATGAAGAGGAAGATCATCACGATCAGACTTGTAAACAATAAACAGAGCGGAGAAGCATATCTCAGTAATAAAAATTATCGTTCTGTTTGTGCCCGTGGACGTAGGTCGGATCAAAATTCGCCGAACCACGTTAAATCTCATTGTTGATTGCCGTATTTATCTGTCTTCTGCTAAATTTGCTTTTGGTTTCCCCCATAACCAAACAAATTCACTATTGAGGGATGATTAGTCTCGGGAGTGATATTCCCATATTGCCCCTGAGACCAAAATCAGCCGTCAACATATTTATATGTTTGGGGTATACTAAAAAAAATAGAGAACTTGGTGTTATCTTGTAATATCACCACTCCCGGTCAATTTCATTCTCTGCAACATTCTTCATCTCTTCACCTTATTCTTTTCACTATTTCTTGCAAAATTTGCAGACCCTTGTTGGCTTAAAATACAGTTTCTGAAACCCTATTTAGTCAAGGCTTCTTCAGCTTCTGTCGATTATCCTAACAATTAGTAGATCGTCTCCTCTAGCTCTCACTGTCTCACAACATCACCACCGTCGATTCCTACTGTTGTAGGAGAGCCATCGTTGGATTGTCTTGTGCTTCAATTTTAGCAGCTAAAGCAAGCATTGTTAATTTTAAATCTTTCTCCAAGTCTCATGGTTTTGGGGTTTCTTGACCCAAGAAGAAGGATCTGACCCTCGTTCGTTTTTCTGTCGAGTCTTATATTTATTATTTTTGTTTTGCGGATTTTAGCTATGCTCCAAAAACTAAAAGGCACCATATTTTATTTGATGCGGAAATCTTTCTTAGTCTCTGTTGATGGTGTTTTCAGGTCCTATGTTATTTAAGGACTACGGTAGGGGTAAAAAAGATAATTCCCTTCTTGGGCGAGATCATTAATACCGACCCGACCCATAAAAAACTAGCAGCAAGGGCCCAAGCACTTTGCAATAAGAGGCCGAGCACATTATGGTTACAGACCGACCACAACAGGTAGAGGCCGAGCACTTTATGATCAAAAACCGAGAACTTTGGTTCGAATGACCGAGCATTATCAGATCGACAGCAGTATTCTCAAATCAAAGGATCATCATGACCGACCTCATGAAGACCGACCAGATGGCGAGACATGCTCCGGAAGATGACACCCTATTCTTGCGGATAAGAAGACAGTCCTACCTTCATAAGAGATACTGATGAAAGACAGTGTCCTAGAAGGATAAAGGAAGTAAAGATAGATTTGATAAAGGTTTCCTTGAGGGAACAAGAGATTGTTTCAACTAGGAAACCTCATACTAAGAGGAATCTGATTTCTTCACTATTATAAATAGAAGGGTAGAGTATGTGTAAGTGGTATCAGAATCAAACTTGTAAAAAACACAAGAGATACGAGTTTCGGTAATAAAAGTGTAGTCCTGTTTGTGCCCGTGGACGTAGGTCGGATAAAAATCCGCTGAACCACGTTAAATCTCCTTGTTTGATTGGCGCATTATCTACCTTCTGCTAAGTTTGCTTTTGGCTTCCCCCATAACCAAACAAATTCACTATTGAAGGAGGATTGCCTCGGGAGTGATATTCCCATATTGCCCTGAGACTAAAATCCACCGTCAACAGTTGGCGCCGTCTGTGGGGAATCCAAACAAAAAACAGCTCACGTAGTAAGACAATGGCAGAAGGTGGAAATCATCAATCTTCAGAGAGTCTGGCAACAGACTGGATGAAAAAGATAGAAGAAAGCATGAAATCCATGATAGATCGGCTGGAGAGAATGGAAGGAACGAACAACGAGAGACCCGAAGGCGGAACCAGTCGAAGAATAGGTGAGAAACCAGAAGGGAAAATGGTGGTAGATACAAGTGAGGATGATGGACCCAGGAGGAGGGGCCCCTACGGGATAAAATCCGTGGTTGTAGAAAAAGATTCACAAACAGAGGACACATGGGAAGAGAAGGAAAGAGGACGTAGAGGACAATCACCTGATCCCTCCTATGATAGCCTCCACGACTCCAGAAGAGAAGACGTGGAGTATAGCGAGGATGTGCGAGAAGTTTCAAAACATAAGGAACGCCGCACCCAGGGCAATGGACGCGTAGAGGGGCACAGAAGACAACATAGCAGCACAACCAGTGAGATAAAGTCTTGGTTAAAAAAGGAGATGACCAAGTGGGGGTAGGCCTCCAGACTGATGCAAGTGATGCCCGGGACGGTGAGGAGGAATCCCCCCTCACGGAAGAAATAAGGTCGGCGAAATTCCCAAGGCGATTCAACATGCCGACCATGGCACCTTACAAAGGCCACTCTGACCCGAAATCCCACATCGAAAGCTTTGTCCTGTTGATGTAAATCCAGGGAGTAGTAGGAGATGCCGTCTGCAAAGTATTCCCCCTAACTTTAGGTGGACCCGCCATCCTATGGTACAGAAGTCTGGCTCCGGGGAGCATCGGAAGCTTCACACAACTTAAGAAGTCGTTCGTCCGACACTTTAAAGGGGCCTGCGTCCCCAAGAAGACGATTGGAGAATTAAGGCTTATGAAACAAGGAGACGACGAGCCCCTAAAAATTTTCATCGAGAGGTACCACAATATGGTACTCGAGGTCGGAGGGTACGAGTCCAAAGAGGCCCTGGAAAGTTTAAAGGGAGCCCTAAGGGTCGGAAGACTATGGACTCACCTAAGAATCCAGGACACACCAGATTATGCCACCGCTCTAAAGGTAGCCCTGAAATTTGTCTTGTTAGAAAGTGAAGAAAAGATCTCCCGAAGGGGGACGACCATTCGAGAAAGAACAACGAGAACAGAAGCCCCCCGACGACCGGACATAGAATTCAAAAAATTCATCCAAAACCCAAAGAATTCAAACCAATGCCTCGAAAAGATCAGGAAAGAGGGGTCGCGACCCATGTGAATTATGTAGTCCGAGAAGAAGCGTATATTCCCCTGAGCAAGCCACCAGGGCAAATCATCATGGAGATACAGGAAAAAGGCCTCTTGATAGAGCCCGACCTCAGGAGATTCCCCCCGGATAAAAGAAACAAGAAATCTTACTGTATACATCATAATCTGAGGGGACACACAACTGACGAATGCAAGGATCTACGGGAACAGATGGAAGACCTAGCCCGAAATGGGTACCTAAATAGTTATATCGACCATGAAACCATGGCAGCCAGACAGAGGGCACGAAACCGACAGGTGAACATCATCGCAGGGGGAAGTACACTGGCCGGGGACTCTAACCGGTCAAGAAAGAACTATAGCCGAACTCAAGGGGCAGAGGTGCTAGGAACAGAAAGACCCCCGACAATACAAAGGGGTCGGTCGGTGCCCATAATGTTCACCGACGAGGATGCACGAGGGGTGAGTTTCCCCCATGATGATGCGATGATAATCAAAGCTACAATCAGCGGCACAGAGGTGGATAGAATCCTGGTAGACCCCGGAAGCGCGGTAGACATAATCTCCAAAGAAGCTTTAGAAAGCCTGAGAGTGGAGTACGTAACCCTAACTAATGACGGCACCGCCCTATACAATTTTGGAGGCTCAACGGTCATCCCGTTGGGAAGAATACAACTGGCAACAACCATTGGAAATCACCCCAGGACCCGGACAGTTATGGTAAACTTCACCGTGGTAGACTGCCTGAGCAGTTACCAAGTCATTGTCGACCGGCCTTTTATGATGAAAACAAAGGCTGTGATGTCCTGCTACTACTTAAAACTGAAATTTCCCACCCGGGAAGGGATCAGAATCATATGCGGAAGTCAGAAGATAGCCCGTAGTTGTTTCGCCACTCTCTCACGAGAAACCCTCTACATCAAAGAAAGCACCAGGAAGAGGCAAAGGGGGGAAGACGAGGAAAATCCAAGGAAGGACCCGGGTCCTCACCTGGATAAAATTGCCCGGCTAGGGACAGTTGAAGAGTTAGAAGAAATCAAACTGTTCGGACCGAATAAAAGCATAAAGATAGGGGGAACTTGGACGAAATCCTAAAAAAGCGACATAAATTCAAATACAAAGCCTCTCTCAAAATGACCCGTAGAGAGTTGGAAGAAGGGCAGTATGTCCCCGAATATAAATAAAACTTTTTTTTTCACCCGCCTTTCTAAAATAAAAATAAAAATAATTTTGTAAAATCGAATTCAAAAACCCCGGGGACATACTCAGTACAAACAGTCCAGGGTCAGAAGCACGAAACCCGCAACTACCCGACCACGGCTACCACCGTAGAGAAGCACAAAACACACCAGAATCAATCGATTCCACATGAGCATTAAACAACAGCAACGAATCTGCATCAGAGTATAGATCCACGAGAAGCATAGCACGGGGATGGATGATACCCCCGTGGCGTTCGCTTGCTCCAATATTACCGATCATAAGGAGGAACATGCCCTTAATGTATCGAACACCTCGGGGCTGGATCTTGTTCCGCCGAGGCCACTTGATTATTCAAGATCGGGGTCGGGTTACGTCCCACCGAGTCATGCTCATTGGTCTGGGGACGGGACATTCCCCCAGAGCCACAGTGTCTCTTTTTGCCCGAGGTCCTCGGAATATTCAGGGACATACCCGAGGCATAGGATCCATGAAGAAGCATAGCACGGGGATGGATGATACCCCCGTGGCGATTGCTTACTCCAGTGTCACCGAACATAAGGAGGAATATGCCCTTAAAGTGTCGAACACTCTCTGATCCTCACTCACCTGATGTAATGGATCCGTGAGAAAGCATAGCACGGGGAGTGACGATGTCCCCGTGACGATTGCTAGCTCCAGTGATATCGGACCTAAGGAGGAGTATACCTTTAGTATCCCGAACACTCTTTGATCCATTCATCATTTGGATCCAAGAGAGGCGCAACACGGGGAGGCATTGTGCCCATATGACGTGTATCTGCTCCAGCGCGGTAAGGAGGAGCCCTCGCACAAATATACAAGCTCCATAGTGACCCGACGTATAGAGGATATGCCCTTACCATTTTAAACGCTCTCTGATCCAAATCCTGGTTCGCCGGGACGTTGAATTGAAAGATTCGGAATTGTGTTTTGGAGACCTCGGATAGGATGCTGATTTGAGGCATCCATGTTGTTGTTTATACTTGGGAAAATTTTTTTTTTGGGATAAAGTGCTAAGTAACCCCCACCCTTTGATTTTATTTCCAGAATCTTGTTTTGTTTTTTGCTGGTCTAGCAGGGGGACGCCCGTGCCGGATTCGATAGGGCTTCAAAGGTTGATTCACTTCCCTTATGAATAGGTCCCAGGGATTAATCAGCTTGGGGCTGGATTCGTTCCGCCGAGGCCATTTGTTTAAATAGCTCGGGGCTGGATTCGTTCCGCTGAGGCCATTTGTTTAAACGGCTCGGGGATGGATTCGTTCCGCCAATGCCATTTGTTTAAACAGCTCAGGGCTGGATTCGTTCCGCCGAGGCCATTTGTTTAAACAGCTCGGGGCTGGATTCGTTCCGTCGAGGCCGCTTGGTTATTCAGCTCGAGGCTGGATTTCGTACCATCAAGGCCTTATGGTCTATTCAGCTCGGGGTCGGGTTATGTCCCACCGAGTCGGTTTTCTTTGGACTGGGGACGTAACATTCCCTCAGAACCGAAGTATTTCCCTCAGCTCGGGGTCGGGTTACGTCCCACCGAGTCGGTTCCTTTGGACTAGGAACATAACATTCCCCCAGAGCCAGGTGTTTCCCTCTGATCGGGGTCGGGTTATGTCCCACCGATTCCACCTCCTTTGGTCCGAAGACAAAATGATTCCCCAGAACCAAAGTGTTTCTCACTGCTCGGGGTCGGATTACAGCTCATATTATCCCACACGGAGGGGTCTCAAATGTTCGGTTGAAGGGAAACATGAAGAATGAAACGTTAAAAAGAGAAAGAGAGAAGGCAGACGCATAAATATATATATTCAAATAAAGAATAAAGTGTTATTACAAAAAAAAAGATAAGTGTACACAGGGCCCCGTCCGGGTTACCCCTTCTCAATCATCCCGCACAGGGGCAGAAAGTTCTTCCTCGACTGGCTCAGACGACGGAGGGATCGGCTCGGTCTTAGGGAGGGAACATCAGCTTCAGCCTCGGCAACCTGAGAGACTCATTCTTCAAGGATTAATGGTAAAACCTCAGGATAGTCTTCGCTAGAAGCAGGAACCTCAGGGCGGTTTTCTTGAGGAGCTTGAAGAATCGGGGCAATAGAAATTGGGTTGGGATCCATCACCTCCTCGGAAGCAGAGGGCAGCCACTTCCAAAACTCCTCCTCAAGTATTTCCCCTTTGCAAAAACGAATGGCTGCATGGATAGGCCCCATGTCTACGTTGGGCAACACTGTTGGTATAATCTCAGCACAGTCACCGACCCCTTCAAGACGGATTGCATCCCTCTCGGCCTCCAACTCAGCTTCTTTCTCTTAAGCTCGTCACGAAGCCTCGCCAGTTCTTCATCCTTGGCCAGAGCTTTAAATTGTTGGCTGCGCACCTCCACCTGTAAAACCCTAATCTCGGCCTGGGCAGCTTTCAAATATTCTTTAACACCGTCGGCATTCTTCCTCTCCAAAGAGGCGGCGGCCCGAAGGGCCTTGTTTGTTGTATGGGCCTCAACAGCAGCCAGCTCCAGACTTTTTATGTTTTCTTCCTTGCGAGCCAGCTCAGCCTCCGTTTCAGAAAGTCGGTTCTGAAGCCTCTAGGCCTGGCCACCCTCGGACAGAAGGCTCAAAAGAAGATCATTATTCTTGGCTGCAAGGTAGGTCACCTACCGAAAAAGAAACAGAGAATTAGAAATCAAACTAAGGCATGAACTCAAGGCGGAAACGAGAGAAGAAAATAACTACCTTTGACATCTGAGAACACAACAAGGTAACCACGTCCTCAGGAGAGAGATCCTCATACCGCGGAATCTTCTCTGGAGGTACGGCCTCGGCCAGCTCATTAAAAGCCGACACCAGATGAGAAGTAGCTGTTGGTTCTATAATATGTCCCAAGGAAAGATTAAGCATATATGAAATACAACAAAGAATATATATAAACATGAAGTATGGCGGAATCATACTTACAATATCTTGTGATGAAGAAAATCAAGCCAAGATGGAAGCTCCAAGGTGGATGATTTTCGGCCAAGGTGAGAAGATGTGGAAAGCTCCAAGCTTTGAGTATTCCAAGCTCTATGATGGTTTCCTTATCACCTCTTTTGATCCCTTGAAAGGTGCTAGCCTTGCATGTGAGGAGATGTTCCAAACAATCACACTTTCTTCAAGCTTTGGCAACCAAAATGAAGAAGATGAAGACCAAAAACTGCATGCAGTTTTCGGCCAAGTGAGAGAGAGAAGAGAGATTTTTCTTTTTGTTCTAATGATTTTTGATACCAAAAATCAATTTATATTTATGCCATAATATTTATTAAATAATAATAAATCTATGACACAAGCCATGCAAAGGCTTAGAGTGTCAAACACTCAAATTCCATGCATAACATTAGAGTGTATTATACACTATCACCATGCAATGCATTATCAATAAAATAATACATATAATGACATGTGTCAAGTGGGCCCCACACGTTTCCAAATGAAAGTGGGCCCACGTCCACTCACGCGTTCGGGTTCAATATTTCCGAAATACCGAACTTGCGTCGCGACGTTAATTAAATCGAATTTAAATAAATAATCGCGCCTAGCGAAATTATTATTTACGTCGCTAACGAATTAATTCTAAATTAACTCGTATGCCCGAATTAAAATCTAATTTTAATTTCGCGTCGAAATCGAATTTCAATTATTATATCGAATATAATAATTTTACTGATTAATTCCAAATTAATCGTTCTCTCTCTCTAAATAAGGCACTTTATCCGAGATAAAGTTTCTCCGCAATTAATCCAAGATTAATTAAGTTCGAATCAAATATCATAGGTGAATCTTCAGGAAGCGACCCAAGAGATCTCCGGATATGTTGGCAGTAAATACGGTCGTCGGATAATCCGAACACGCACGTACCTCGTACTACGTTCTTACCGATTCACAAGACAAGGTTGGCTTCTAGCAAAGCGCCATGCCTACCCAATTCTCCAGAAATATTCTTATAGGAATATAAGATCTATATCAAGCGTAGTATACCGTAGTATTGCGTACATCGATCCAGTAGCGGATGATCACATGCTAGGCCTAGGGCTGGAGATGTGTCTGCCCCGTACGAAACATATATCGGACATCAAGCAACTAGTCTCTTTAAATCGGACAATCCTGACCTAGTCATATTGTCCCGACGGTTGCAACCTTTTATAGAGTACTAGTTCTGTGTCCTGCGTGATCATCACCTCCATATGTCTGAAGCGATACTTCCATCTTGACATCACATCCAGTACACTACGATTCTCGATAAACCCAGAAGAGGTGTACACAGAACCGGTTAAGGTCCCCAACCACCAAAACCAAAGTTTACCGATTGTCGCAAGTACTAGCGATGTAAGTCTCAGGTTAAGACCATATACACCTACCCTGATGCGGCCTCCCATAGACACCTAGACATACTACCAATGGGATTCCGCGGGGTCTATCCAGAGCGAAGCTGTTTTCCGTACCATCGGTAAAACACAACCTCCTATCGCACTTGCATAAGTATCCAATACTTAAATATATGAGAACTATGCCGTTGTGCCCTCACAACGTGCACAAGCGCAATACTAGCCTATTCCGCATTATCGATGTCCAGTCTCGATAATACTACGGCTAGGGATATTTAATGATTAAACCTTTATGGATTGATACTGTCTCATATCATCTCAATCCAGTACTAATCATATGGACTTTCGCCATTTATATATCAAAGTAAATAATATTTACAAAATGGCAAAAGGCAATTTCATTATTACATAGTTAATTTTGTACAATAATACAATATCATTTACAAACAGTGACGCTATGGGACACAATGTCTAACAGTAGCTTCCCTGATATCCTTCCCGAGGTCGTCAACACCAAGAATTACAGAACCCTACTGCTTCTTAGCAACGCCCCCCGACGACCCCCTCTTCTACTCCACGGCACCAAACAGACGCTTCCTTTTTCTAGAAGACCTTGGAGGACTACCAGGACGGGCAGCACCCGTCAAAGGCACCTCGGAAGGCGAAGACCGACCTTAAGAGCTCGGACGCTCCATCTCTTCAGCCGCCTTTCCAGCCTCAAAAGCTTCAGGCCGTTTTCGAGAAGCACCAGCTCCACCTGGGCTAGTTGTCTTCGCAGCACCAGTCAACCGATCAATGTACTTTGGTCTTTTCGACATGCATGAAAAAAAAAAGAGCAAAGACAAAAGAAGGGATCAGGACCTGAGCATACAAAAAAGAAAGAGAGAAAAAGAGACAACATCAAACATGCTCAGTAAACATGGGAGTTGGTTGGTAGATCAGTAGGAACCTACCTATCCGACTAGGGACCATCGGAGGAACTGTCCGAATAAGGCCCGACGCCACAAAAGCCGCGTCATTTACCAACTCCATTCAATGGTCGGCATATCACCGAGCCTAGTGTGCCCGCCTCCAGACCTGACGGGAAACCTTGGGAGCGTCTCTCAAGTAAGCTGGGAGGGATCAAAAGAAGTTAGAAACCTAGCATAAAAACTAAAGGATAGGAACGATAAGTGTTAGACTCCTAACCTCCCGCTCTGAAGATGTCCGGGACCGAAACATCTTCTACATATGATCACAGGACCCGTCCCCAATCTCCAGTGGCCCAGAACCAAAAATCCTTGAAGTTTTTGTTGGAATCAGGGAGCTTACGAACAACATTGGAAGAATCAGCATATGCAGAAAGGTAGTACCATCCATGGTACGACCTGGGGTTGGCTTTCAGCCGATATAATCTCTTCACTTCTTCAAGAGAAGGCTCACCAAGCCCCGCTCGGTGCCAGACCACGTGTATGCCAGCCAAAATCCTCCAACTATTTAAACTCAGTTGACAGGGGGCAATCTCCATCTCGGCCAGCATCCAAGCAAAATAGCGTTGCATTGGCAGCCGGAGTCCACACTCGAAGAAAGCGGGAATGAGTGCCACCGAGCCCTCATCAGGTTGACTAGCATGATCCATCAGACCGGGAACTTCGAGGGCGATATCTATGGGAATATCGTATCGTTGCCGCAGCAGCGCTAGGTCGTCCTCAGTTATCTTGGAAGGCCGATCCATATCCAGAGCCGAGCAATCAAGTTCGCCGGGCTCTGGATCCCTCCGAGGGACCCTCTGATGATAAGTGTCTTGTTCAACTTCGGAAGGGGTAGGGGTAGTGTCAAGGTCTTCCACACTGGGTGCCCCCGAGCCCGAGGAAAGCTCTTCAGCAGGGGGAGTTGAGGGTTTAGCAGGGTTTTCAGGGGAAGAACTGTTGTCAGACATCCCTGACATCCGGAAAATAAAAAAAAGGGGAGAAGTCAGTCTATAGCTAAAAACTCTAAAAACTGCTCAGGGATTCCGAGAAAGCTAAGCATGTGGGTTCTAAAATTCCCTAACAAAATCCAACAAGCCATAAGTCACTCCCTAGCAACCTCAAAGCTAACAAAAGATTCACAACACATAAAAAAAGGAAGAAGTCGTCCAGAAGACTTACTTGTTCCTTTCAGAAGGACTGAAGATTACACAGCACCGATTGCCCGTCCCTTGAGTTCGCAGGTCACAGCAGAGAAAGAGAGAAGAAAAATTCACGGTTGAAAGAAAATCCGGGGACGCCGAGTCGAGCGAGTCACAGATGAAATGTGCACAGGAAGGAGAGAAAATTTGCCAAAAAGATTGCACAGTAAAAGCCTCGTCTTCTTATAGTCATGAGTGGGACGCTCATGGCCATTGGATCGAAAAGAGAAACCCGGATGGACGCCAAGTGTCAACTACAAAAGAGGTTTGCCAAAATCGAACGAACGGTTGAGATCCACGCACTATTAAGATGCCTCTACACGGTCGATTCACTTCCTTTTTTGGTGGGAACCCGACAGATGATTGACAAGTGTCAAACTTAGGAAAAACCCTAAAGATGATTTGATGGGCATTTAAACAGACGTGACTGTTGCGCGTCTCAAGAAAAGATGCTTGAAAAGAGGCGACGGTTCGACTCTGGATCGACCACCGACGGATTCATCGGCACACCATTTTTTTTATAGTTCCCGGCATCAACTCGTAAACTCGTTGTTACCGAGAACTATGGGACATATGTTGATTGTGTTTTCAGGTCCTATGTTATTTAAGGAGTACGGCAGGGGTAAAAAGGATAATTCCCTTCTTGGGCGAGATCATTAATACCGACCCGACCCATAAAAATCCACCAGCAAGGGCCCAAGCTCTTTGCAATAAGAGGCCGAGCACATTATTGTTACAGACCGACCACAACAGGTAGATGCCGAGCACTTTATGATAAAAAACCGAGAACTTTGGTTCGAATGACCGAGCATTATCAGATCGATAGCAGTATTCTCAAATCAAAGGATCATCATGACCGACCTCATGAAGACCGACCAGATGGCGAGACATGCTCCGGAAGATGACACCCTATTCTTACGGATAAGAAGACAGTCTTACCTTCATAAGAGATACTGATGAAAGACAGTGTCCTAGAAGGATAAAGGAAGTAAAGATAGATTTGATAAAGGTTTCCTTGAGGGAACAAGAGATTGTTTCAACTAGGAAACCTCATACTAAGAGGAATCTGATTTCTTCACTATTATAAATAGAAGGGTAGAGTATGTGTAAGTGGTATCAGAATCAAACTTGTAAAAAACACAAGAGATACGAGTTTCGGTAATAAAAGTGTAGTCCTGTTTGTGCCCGTGGACGTAGGTCGGACAAAAATCCGCTGAACCACGTTAAATCTCCTTGTTTGATTGGCGCATTATCTACCTTCTGCTAAGTTTGCTTTTGGCTTCCCCCATAACCAAACAAATTCACTATTGAAGGAGGATTGCCTCGGGAGTGATATTCCCATATTGCCTTGAGACCAAAATCCACCGTCAACAGTCTCTATGTTGATTTTAATAAATCATGTGTTGTGAAACACAGAACAAGACAACAAGATCTGTTTAATTCAATGGGTCTATGTATGCTTTTGTTATTTTCCTTGGAATCCAAAATGCTATGGATTAGCAGCCTGTTGTGACCATTGAGCACAAACACTGCATGTGGTGTGTGGCTGCATGTCATTTTGGTTGAAAAATCCATATGCTACTCTGAAGAAAATTCAATATGGATGATGTTTCCGAGCAAATATTTTGGGTGTGAGTATACCAATCGGTTTTGTGCAAAATCGACTG
>SKCR01010244.1:0-22715 GCA_019454045.1 Zanthoxylum bungeanum | reverse complement strand
TTTGACACTCTAAGCCTTTGCATGAATTTGTGTCATAAGTTTATTATTAATTTAATAAATTATGGCATAAATATAAATTGATTTTTGGTAAATCATTTTAATTAACAAACCATTACACAATTCTCTCTCAAATTCTCTCTTCTCTCTCACGGCAATGGAAGCAATTCTTCACTGGTTTTGAACCAGTTTGGGCGTGAGCTAAAGGGAAGCAAGAGTGGTTTCTCATGGTGAGAAATCAAGTGCTAGCACACTTACAAGTCTTGTGAAGGTGGTAGGGAGGTTCCCCCATGAGACGGGATCCATCCGACGAAGATTGGAGCTCCGTTTCTTCACCCAATTTTCTGTTTTGCAGGGCAGTGGACTGCATGCAGTGGGCGTGAAAGGCAGTGCGTTTTTGGGCTTGAATCGTCTCCAAATCGACTCAACCGATCAATGTGAGTATTCCGCTACCTCCGTTGATGTGTTCACACATAATTTCATGTCTTGTTTGACCTTGGGACCTTATAGAAAACCAACACATACTACCAATGGGACTCCGTGGGGTCTATCCAGAGCGAAGCTGTTTTCCGTACCATCGGTAAAACACAACCTCCTACCGCACTTGCATAAGTATCCAATACTTAAATATATGAGAACTATGCCGTTGTGCCCTCACAACATGCACAAGTGCAGTACTAGTCTATTCCGCATTATCGATGTCCATTCTCGATAATACTACGACTAGGGATATTTAATGATTAAACCTTTATGGATTGATACTGTCTCATATCATCACAATCCGGAACTAATCATAGGGACTTTTACCATTTATATATCAAAGTAAATAAATTACAAAACGGTAAAAGGCAATTTCATTACTACATAGTTGATTTTGTACAATAATACAATATCATTTACAAAATAGTGACGCTATGGGTCATTACTGTCTAACAGTATCAGTCCACGAAGGATTAATCATTAAATATCCCTAGCCGGAGTATTATCGAGACAGGACATCGATAATGCGGAATAGGCTAGTATTGCACTTGTGTGCGTTGTGAGGGCACAACGACATAGTTCTCATATATATAAGTATCGGATACTTATGCAAGTGCGATAGGAGGTCGTGTTTCACCGATGGTACGAGAAACAGCTTCGCTCTGGATAGAACCCTCGGAATCCCATTGGTATTATGACTATGTGTCTATGGGAGGCCGAAATCAAGGTAGGTGTGTATAGTCTTAACCTGAGACTTACATCGCTAATACTTGCGATAATCGGTAGACTTTGGTCTTTGTGGTACATGGCTTTAACCGGTTCTGCGTACACCACTTCTGGGTTTATCAGAGAGTCGTAGTGTATTGGGTGTGATGTCAAGACGGAAGTATCACTCCAGTCATGGTGGAGATGATGTCACGCAAGATACGGTATTAGTGCTCTTAAGTGCTGGCTGGCCATCGAGATATTATGAAAAGGTCATGTATATCCGATTATAGAGACTAGTTACCAGACATCCGACATGTGCTTCGGACGGGGCAGACACTTATCCAGCCCCAGCCCTAGCACGTGACTATCCGATACTAGGCTGATATACGCAATACTACGGTATACTACGCTTGATACAGATCTATATATTCCTGTAAGAATATTTCTGGAGAATTGGATAGGCATGGCGCTTTGCTAGAAGCCAACCTTGTCTTGTAAATCGGTATAAACGTAGTACGAGGTAATTACGTGTTCGGATAGTCCGACGACCGTATTTATTGCCAACATATCCGGAGATCTCATGGGTCGCTTCCCGAAGATTCACCGATGACGTATAACTCACACTTAATTAATCTGGGATTAATAGTAAAGAGAGAAGATTAATTTCTAGAGAGAGAAAATTAATCTGGGATTAATCACGGAGATATTTTATCTGGGATAAAATATTAATTAAAGAGAGAGAACGATTAATTTGGAATTAGTCGATAAAATAATATATTTGATATATTATTAGAAATTGGATTTTGACGCGGAATTGAAATTAGATTTTAATTCGGGCGAACGAATTAATTTATAATTAATTCGTTAGCGATGTGAATAGTGATTCCCTAGGCGTAATCATTTAATTACGACGCGACGGAAAATTCATTAATTTGGAATTAGCGAACCCGAGCCCGGGATTATTTGCGAGCGCATTCGCATTTCGAATTCGAGTGCGGCACGCAAGTCAAATCGTGCGTCAAATCGCTAGTCACATCAAGCGTCAAATCAAATGTCACTTTGAGTGATGTGACATGTTGTCACTTGATTTGAGTGATTGATGTGGTTGTTGAATAGGCATTAATGGGCTTTTGCTTTTTGACTTTTTGTAAATGAAAAATGCTTTTATTTATTTGTTTTTTGTTTTTGGAAAATGAAATAAATATATAAAGCATTTTTTTCTTTATTTTCTCTCTCTCTCTCTCATTCACGTTTTTTAACGTGAAACACTTTCCATCTCTTTCTCTCCTTCTTCCTCTCACGGCTTCAAGCCGATTTCTTCACAAATTTTCTGGTTGGATCGAATTTGAGAGAAGCAAGGAAGATGAAGAAGTGCTAGCACACACACATGGGTTATATTATGGTGATAGGGAAACGAATTTATGAGCTTGGAATCGTTTTGGAATCTTGAAGCTTGGAGCTTCAATGGTGTTCATCAATGGCCGATCATGGAGGAGACAATAACCAGTGAAACCGAGCAGCCCACTGCATGAGGAAGCCACTGCCGAGCTTGGAGGGAGGTAGAAAACGATCTTGTTCTTCGCATCTCAAACCATTCAATGTGAGTTATGTTTCCGCCTTACTCCTTTGATGTGTTCATACGAATTTTATGCTTGATTTCATGATTCTTGGGACCTATATTAGAACTCAACAGTATTGGGTAAAGCGATCCAGTATCGGATGTCACATGCAAGGCCTGGGGTTGGAATAGTGTCTGCCCCGTACGAAGCATATATCAGATTACAAGCAACTAGTCTCTTTAATCGGATAATCATGACCATGTCATATTATCCCGATGGTTGCAACCATTTAGAGTACCAGTTCTGTATCCCTGCGTGATCATCATCTCCATATGACTGAAGTGATACTTCTATCTTGACATCACACCCAATACACTACGATTCTCAATAAACCCAGAAGAGGCATACACAGAACCTGTTAAAGTCCTGGACGACCAAAACCAAAGCGTATTGATTGTCGCAAGTACTAGCGATGCAAGTCTCAGGTTAAGACCAAATACATCTACCCTTATGCGGATTCCCATAGACACATAGTCATACTACCAATGGGATTCCGCGGGGTCTATCTAGAGCGAAGCTGTTTCCATACCATCGGTAAACACAACCTCCTATCACACTTGCATAAGTATCCAATACTTAAATATATGAGAACTATGCCGTTACGCTTCCATAACACGCACAAGTGCAATACTAGTCTATTCCGCATTATTGATGTCCAATCTCGATAATACTACGACTAGGGATATTTAATGATTAAACCTTTATAGATTGATACTGTCTTATATCTTATAATCCGGAACTAATCATATGGACTTTTATCATTTATATATTTAAGTAATCAAATTACAAAATGATAAAATGTAACTTCCATTGCTACATAATTAATTTGTACAAAAACCACAATGTCTGTTACAAATAGTGACGCTATGAGTCATAATTGTCTAACAATCTCACTCTTGGCCTATAGCCGGTCACTCAAGCATCTAATACCTGAACTATGTACATGTCGTTCAAACTTTTGATGAGTAATAACTTTCGTCAGCGGATCTGCAATATTGTCATCTGATGCGACCTTCTCGATATTCACATTGCCACGATGTATGATCTCACAAATTAGATGGAAACGTCGAAGACCATGCTTGGGTCGTTGATGAGATCGCGGTTCCTTAGCCTGCGTTATAGCCCCGTTATTGTCACAATACAATAGAACGGGCTCAGCTGCTAACGGAAGTACTCCTAATCCAATTAGAAATTTACGGATCCAAACTGCCTCTTTTTCTGCTTCAGCTGCAGCAATATACTCTGCTTCTGTTGTTGAATCGGCAACAGTCTCTTGCTTGGAAGATTTCCAGCTTACTGCTCCATTATTCAAACAAAATATGTACCCGGATTGTGACTTGCGAATCGGTTTGGAAACTTGCATCGGTATACCCCAGTTACCTCAAGTTCTCCATCTCTATCGATTAAGAAAGCATCCTTAGTTCGTCTAAGATACTTAAGGATATTCTTAACCGCCATCCAGTGACTTTCACCAGGATCGGCCTGATAGCGACTACACATGCTCAAAGCATACGAGACATCAGGTCGCGTACATATCATGGCATACATGATCGATCCGACTGGCGAGGTGAACGGTATCTGACTCATGTTGTCTCTCTCATCTTGAGTTTTAGGACACATGTCCTTAGATAGAGTGACGTCATGTGACACTGGCAACAGTCCCCTCTTGGATTGATCCATATTGAATCTCTTCAACACTTTGTCAATGTACGTGCTCTGGGAGTGTCCAAGCAGCTTTCTAGATCTATCCCGGTAGATCTTTATTCCTATAATAAAGGCTGCTTCTCTCAGATCCTTCATGGAGAATTTTAATGAAAGCCAAGCTTTCACCGATGTTAACATGGGAATGTCATTGCCAATAAGCAATACATCATCAACGTAAAGGACAATGAATGTCAGTGCGCTCCCACTAACCTTCTTATATACACTAGGATCATCCTCGTTTTGAACAAAATCATATTCTATTATGATCTCATCAAAACGTTGGTTCCAAGAACGCGATGCTTGCTTCAATCCATAAATGGATCGATTTAACTTACAAACCTTGTTTGCAAGTCTTGGTTTGAAAAAACATTCAGGCTGTTGCATATAAACATCCTCCAAAAGTTTTCCATTAAGGAAAGCGGTTTTGAAGTCCATCTGCCATATCTCGTAATCGAAATATGCAGTAATAACAAGCATTATCCGAATGGATTTAATCATGGAAACGGGTGAAAACGTTTCTTCGTAATCGACACCATGTCGTTGACGATACTCTTCGCTACAAGCCTAGCTTTGTACGTTTATACGTTGCCATCCATGTCGGTCTTCCTATTGAAGACCCATTTGCAACCAATAGGCTTTACGCCTTCTGGTGCATCAACCACTGTCCAAACTTGGTTGGTGTACATGGAATCCATTTCGGAATTCATGGTATCTTGCCATAAACCGGAGTCGATAACTTGTATCACTTCCTCATACGTAGTCAGCTCATCTTCCTCAATAAGATTAATATCCATAAGAGGTGAGATCAGAAACACTTACCTCTCAAGTTGTTTTTTGACTCTCTCCGACCTACGCGGTCCTTGTGTTTTCGAAGATTGTGGTACATTCTCACCCTTAATGGACTGTTCATGTTCCGTTAAGGATTCTGTGCCAGGAACAGTATCACTCCGATTTTCATCGAGTTCTACTTTCCTCCCACTTATCACTGCATTTAGGAATTCCTTCTCAAGGAAAACTGCATGTAGAGCAACAAC
This sequence comes from Zanthoxylum bungeanum, assembly GCA_019454045.1. NCBI lineage: Eukaryota > Viridiplantae > Streptophyta > Magnoliopsida > Sapindales > Rutaceae > Zanthoxylum > Zanthoxylum bungeanum. Next base: position 17,173 of record SKCR01010244.1, on the reverse strand, counting down.
AACTTTGTTCTCTTGTGGGTGATATAAGTAATATCCTTTGGTTTCCCTAGGATATCCTACAAATAGACCTTTATCCGATTTGGGTTCTAGTTTGGTACCTTCCAAACGTTTGACGTATGCCCAGAAACCCCAAATCTTCAGGAATGAGAAACCCGGTTTCTTTCCTGTCCATTTTTCATATGGAGTCTGTTGAACAGACTTTGACGGAACCTTATTCTAAATAAGTATTGCATTGTTCAATGCATATCCCCAGAAGGAAATAGGTAGCTTTGTGCGACTCATCATAGACCTTACCATGTCTAACAAAGTTCAGTTTCTCCGTTCGGACACACCGTTTAATTGCAGTGTTCCGGGAGGAGTCCACTGTGAAAGAATACCATATTCTTTCAAGTAATCAAGAAACTCATTTCTCAAGTATTCGCCACCACAGTCCGACCGTAATGTCTTAATACTTTTGCCGGTATGTTTTTCTACTTCGTGTCGAAACTCTTTGAATTTCTCAAAAGTTTCCGACTTGTGTCTCATAAGATACACATAACCATAACGCGATGCATCATCCGTAAAGGTTATGAAGTATTCATATCCACCTCTAGCCTGGCTAGACATGGGCCCATATACGTCACTATGAACGAGGGCTAACAGTTCGGTGGCACGTACACCTTTACCGCTAAAAGGTGATTTAGGCATCTTGCATAATAAACAAGATTCGCAGACGTCATATGAATTTGGATCAAATCCGTCCAAGTACCCACTCTTTGAAAGTGTGGATATACGTGTCTTGTTTATGTGTCCCAGGCGACAATGCCACATGTAAGTTTTATTTTGTTACTTACTTTAAGCCTTTTGTTTGTTACACTATATGTTTGAGATTGATTCATATTCAAAATATATAGACCATTATCTACATCACTAGTGCAAATTTCCATATCATTTTTATACATAAAACACCCAGTGTTTCTAAATACAAAAGTATACCCACATTGGGCTAACATAGATACAGAAATAATATTCCTAGTCAAACTAGGTACATAATAACAGTTTGTAAGTTTAAGTACATGCCCCGATGGCAGTTCCAAAACAAAAGTGCCAACGGCCAAAACAGCGACATGTGTCCCATTTCCAACGCGGAGGTCAATCTCTCCCGAGGATAGTCTCCTGCTAATCTGCAGATCCTGCACATCAGTACATATATGAGTTCCACAACCAGAATCAAAAATCCAATTTTTAAAACTAGTAGTAGACATGTTTGTTTCTATAACAAAGATACCTGAAGCTGGTGCCTTGCCCGCTTTGATTTCCTTTATGTGTGCCTTGTACTCACGGCAGTCACGCTTCCAGTGACCCCGCTTCCCACACTGGAGACAAACATCTTGGGATTTGTCCTTAGGTTTCCCAGAACCCTTTGACGATTTGGCATTGCCCTTCTTCTTATGCTTCTTCTTCTTAACACCTCCAGTCTCCTTGGGCCAAGCCTTCGGAGTCTGAGACGTTGAAGCAAAGTGCGCCTCGCGCTTCTTGCCCTTAAGGAGCTCCTTTTCTGCTTCACACATAGTGGACATCAACTCTCCAAGAGTTTAGTCTTGGTTCAACATGTTGTAGTTCATGATGAACCCACTCCAAGTGTCGGGGAGAGACTATAGGATCAAATCTACTGAAGTCTCAGCCTCGAAGACTATGCCCATTTGTCCGAGTTGCTCAATGTCAGGAATCATCTGTGACACATGGTGCTCAACAGACGTACCCTCCGATATTCGAGCGTGGAAGAGCTTCTTCTGCAACTCATATCTTTGCGATCTAAGGTTAGATCGGTGAAGATCATGCAACTTCGCCATCATCTCACAGGGATCCAACCCCTTATTTTGACGACGGAATTACAGAGTCATAGCGGCAAGCATTACTGACCGGTGCGTAATCACACGTGTATAACGCAAGCGCACGTATCGGTCAAGTAGTATAAAAATTATCGATCCCACGAGGACTTAATACCTAATCTATTAATTTTATGAGGTCAAATGATTACTAGTATCTAACAGGTTGATTGATTGATTTGAAATGGTGATGATTTTGAATTTAAAAACATGTAAATAAAATTATGCGAAAGTAGGTTTAAGAAAATTCAATATTAGGAAACTCTCTAGGGTTGTGAATCTTTCTAATATCTTTTAAAAGATGAAGTGATTTTTTCATGTTTGTGTAATAAATCAGTTTACTAACCTGGAACACTAAATTATGTGAAAGCCTTTGTCGATGGTCAGACGTAAATACCCAGTATAACCCAATTGAACCATATGTCTATGTAAACCAAATTATCTGGATTCATTAAGTTTAAGTTCCAATTATGGCTACCTCTGCCCGACAGGTATATGTCTATCCTGTAAGGAAATCTATTAAAGGGTTATCTATCCTCAGGGAAGATCGTGGGCTATTATGTCTAAGGCTGAAACCTAAAATTCCTTTGTCAAGTTTATTTTAGATTTACCACATCAATCTTATTGGTGATCAGACAACAAGAAGCATTAAGCTTAAGACTTAATAAGTAAACCCTTAAAATACCCAAACTATAAATTAACCCCTTATAAACCGGTGATATTAGAATTCATCACAACCCCAGATAACTAACTTAGTTATGACACATAACTAGGGCTAGTAAGAACTTAAATAAAATAAAAGACATAAAGTAAATTGCTGAAAAGTAAATGACGGAAAGTAAATGCTGAAATTAAATACTGAAAATTAAATGCTGAAAAGTAAATGCTGAAAGTAAATTACTGAAAAGAAATGCTGAAAGTAAATTGCTGAAAGTAAATTGCTGAAAGTAAATGCTGAAAGTAAATTGCTGAAAAGTAAATAAAGTAAAAGTACAATAAAAGAAAATGATGAGGTAAAAGGATCCACTTTTATTACTTCTATTTTAGATATCTCCCTTAATATAATATATTAACTTTGCATGATAATTACCAACCAGCCATATAGGCGGTATCCAGATTAAGTCAAATTAATAATTAATTACCAACCGACCAATCAGGCGGTATCCAGTTTAGTCAGGTTAAAACCAATTTAAATATTTACCAACCGACCAATATGGCGGTATCCTCATTAAGTCAGGTTTTAACTAGTTTATATATTTTAATTAAGGGAGATTAATCTAAATATTAGTAATAAAAGTTTTACCTTTTACCCCAGCAAAGGGGATTTACCTCCTAATTACTGAAAAGTAAAAAAATTGAAAATTAAAGAAAGAAAAGTAATGTGCTTAAAAGTAAATTGCGGAAAGTAAAAACTGAAAAGTAAAGAAAAGAAAGTGCGAAAGCGGAAATTAATTACTGAAAGCTGTAAATAAACAAACAAGATACAATCTTCTTAGTATTCTTAAGGAATTCCTTAGAAGAAAGTATAAATTTTACAAATGAAATGGCTTGGTATTTATAGGCAAAATTAGGGGTGTTCGCGGTGCGGTTCGGGCGGTTTTTTCATTTTTTACTTCAAACCGCGCGGGTTGGTGGTTTGGGAAATTAGAAAATGAAATCGCAAATTTGATAAGGAAAACCGCGGTGGTTCGGGTTGGCGGTTAGCGGTTTGGGCGGTTCGGGTCGGCGGTTTGGATTATAATTTTTTTTAAGAAAATTTTGTGTGTTTTCACATTATAATAGAAGAAAAATTACATAATTTTCATTTATTCATTACATATTGTTATATAATCATTAAATATCTTAATTTTCATAGTTAACGAAGAAGAAAAAATATTAAAATAATATTTAATTTGAACGCGGATTGGCGGGTTTTAGGCGGTTTTAGTCAGAATTTGCGGTTTGGGCGGTTCGCGGTTTGACATGGGTCAAAACCGCACACCAACCCAAAATTTGCGGTTCGATTCGGTGCGGTTCAAAATCATTTTAAATATTTTTTCAAACCACTCGGTTCGGTTCGGTTCGGTGCGGTTCCCGTTTTGACCCGAAATTCTGTTCACCCCTAGGCAAAATTTTGCCTCCATCAAATCATCCACCAAATCCATTATTAATTGCTCCACTAATTGCTCCACTAATTGCTCCACAAAATCCATTATTAATTACTCCACTAATTTATTATCATGTTTGGTGGTGATTTTATAATTTTTATTATTTATTTATTAATTTATTTTTTGCTTTGAAAATGACTTTAATAATTACACACAACACCACTTCTTGATGGTTCATCAATTTCGGGCATGAAATATTCAGAATTCGAAATTATTTTGTCTTTCAAAGTTGTAGAGATTTGAGTCTTCTTTAATCTGGAACTTGAATCAGCTCAATCCGATATCGGAGTAAATTGTTATACCCAAAATAAGACAGATGTGCAAAATTGGAATTTCCAAAACTGCACTTCGTTGAAACGCCCTTTCAAGTTTCCAATCTCCAAAATTAATATGTCAAGTGCAATTTTTTGCCGTTTTTTGACCCACATTTTATCCTTAATGATTTTATTGGGTCCCAATATTATTTTATCTGCAAAATAAACTAAAACACATCAAAACGTTCATCAAATCCGAGAAACTAAACAAAATATTAAGTAAAAGGGTCAGTAAATATTGATATATTTTCCGTTAATCACACCCCCAAACCTAACATTTTGCTAGTCCTCGAGCAAAAAAATAAAATAAAATACAAGAAACAATTAAAATTAAACTAAGCCATTTTCATAGGGATCACGGTTGCATTTAGCATATGCAAGAAGCCTTTAAACCCCTAGGTGTCCCTAGTGGACGAGTGTAGTCTCGTGAGGGCTTACAGCAATGATACCCATAAACGTTTTACAAAAGTAGAAAGATAATAAAATTAATGCACACAAAAGTAAAAAGACAAGAGAAAAGAGAATAAAGAAGTTAGTGACTAATCAGTGAAAACTTCTACTCCAAGTTACTAGTTGTTTTCTTTCCTTCTAATTATCAAATAAGTAAATTCTCCTATTATTTTTACCATTCTCCATATACACAGCCGACAAAATATTAAACAACTCATTTTTGGCCACAACACTCACAAGTGCAATTGATAAGAGAGTAATATTTTGGTCCTAAAGTTTTATCAGAATTCACACCTTTTGTAGCAATGGAATAATTTTTCTAATTTTTCTGATTTTTTTTTCTTTGATTTTTGATTTTTTTATTTATATACAATATCTTCCATCTATGTAGCGATTGTTGGGTCGGTGGCTCCCAAACCAGTTGGCTTTAGGGCACCAGGTGTTTAGACACCCCTACAGACTTAATTACTCAGACTTCAGATATATATATTTTTACAGCATCTTTGATCAATGTAGCGAGCTTTGGGCCAGTGACTCCCAAACCAGTTGGCTTTAGGGCACTAGGTTTTAAAACACCCTTACAGACTTAATAACTCGAATCTAAGATGTTTTTTCTGTTTTTGTTTTACTCCATCACTTTTTGAGATGCTTCCTCCAATTAAACTAGAGCACTGAATATTACAAACTTTTCAATTTTAGCTCATGTCCGTATGTTACAATGCATGTTGATAATATCTGCTAACTGAGCATATGAAGATCCATTTTAGTCAGTTTTATGGAGAATTTACAAATTAAATAATTTAAAATGAAATAAACAAAAAATAACTTGTTTCAAAAATGGTTTGATATACGTCTCAGGAGTGGAAACTCCTTACTCAGCTATCTCAGACCAATTTCACCTTTTTAGTCAAAATAAAAACCAAAAAATTTTTGTATTTTTGACAAAATTTCAATTTTTTTTGTATTTTACGAAAAATTTTGGACTAAAAATAAAAACAACACACAAACTAAAAACAAGGTACTGATCAACTAATTCCCTCACTCAAACCTAAATGAGACATTGTCCCCAATGTCTTAAAAAGTAGAAGAAAAGTTTAGAAGATAGTACCTGGTTAGCTGAAATTCTACACGAAAAGTTAAAGATGAAAATCCAGATTAATCCGGCGCCTCTTACCACGATCGTCCTCAGACCAATTTATCTTTGAAAGGATAGGGTCAACTTGTGTTTCATAGGCTAAGATTTGGTCAATTAGATCCGGAGCAGTTCTGGCAGTGAAGAGGAGTTCTTTTAAAGGTTTTGACACGAACACATTTCTTCGGGCATCATCAAGAAACACACAAAGAAAATCATAAAATCCATCAACATTAAATAGCCCAATTGGTTTCTGGTGTATGTTCAGGTTCGCCCAAGATAGCACTATAAAAATTTCCTCCAATGTGCCCAAGCCTCCTAGTAAAGCTATAAAAGCATCAGCAAGGTTAATCATTTCTACCAGTCGTTCAGACATACCTAGCACGATTAACTCTTCTCTGTTTGATGGTCGAATAAGATTTGCCTTTTTCTATTTTCAGGAAATACTGATTGGAGAAACAATGCCAACTTTAGTCTCTCTACAACTTGCTGATAGAACGCTCGTATTTCCAAGAGGCGTAGTTGAGGATGTGCTGGTCAAGGTTGAAAAATTCATTTTCCCAGCAGATTTTATTGTCCTTAATATGTAGGAAGACGCAGACGTGCCAATCATCCTCGGGAGACCATTCTTGGCTACAGGTCGAACCAATATTGATGTACAAAATGGAGAATTAACCATGAGGGTATAGGACCAAGAGGTAGCATTCAATGTTTTCAAGGCCATGAATTTCCCAGATGATGAAAAGAAAGAGGAATGTTTCAGACTTGATGTGATACACAGTACCATTTAGAACTCCAATGCAATGCAAAGTTCTACTGACAAACTTAAAACATGTCAATTGCCTGTGGAGCCTGAAGATAAAGCGTCTTTTGCACTATAAAAAGCCAATTCTTGCACTACAAGCAACGGAAGAGAAAAGGTTCCACCAGCTCAACGAATGTGTAAACACCTAATCTCTTAAATGACATCACATCCTTTGTACAACAAGACTCAGAAACTCTTTACGAAGCTTGGGAAAGGTACAAAGATTTGCTCCGGAAATGTCCTCACCATGAGATTCCAAAATGGCTTCAAGTCCAAACCTTCTATAATGGACTTTCTAGACTGATGAGAACCACAATCGATGGTGCTGCTGGAGGAGCTTTAAAGGAAAAATTAGAAGATCAAGCATGAGACCTAATCGAAGAAATGGCAAACAACAATTCCTTGTGGCCAACAGAAATGAGCATGATCCAAAGAATTGCAGGAATTTATGAAAGTGGAGCCAATACAGCAGTCAATGCCAAGCTGGATTAGATATGTAAATTCATAGAGACTCTCTGCACTGGATCCACAAGTTCACCATATGGAGGAGCACCAGAACCAAACCACTTGAAGAGACGGTGAATTATGACAACAATTTCAACATACATGGAAATAATCCATATCCATCACCTACAACCCAGGGTGGAGGAATCATCCCAATTTTTCATGGAGCAACAATTCAGGACAAAAGAACAATCCACCACATGGATTCCAACAGTAGAACTATCCACCACCAGGATTTCAACAACAAAACAAAGGCCATGAACATGAAAAAGAAACAGAAATGAAAGAATAGATTGCAGAGATGTTCAAAAAGCAAAACGCATCATATGATGTTATCTTTCAGAGCCAATTTGCTTCCATTAAAGCACTGGAGAATCAAATCGGACAACTGACCAATGCTCAAAGTTATAGACCGCCAAGTAATCTTCCCAGTAACACAGAACCAAATCCCAGGAACATAGTGAAGGAGCATTGTCATGCCATCATGTTAAAAAGCGGTACTGAAATCAACAAAGATGTTGGAGCCAAAACAACTCCTGAGGAAGTTCTAAAAGAAACAAAGCAACAGATGGAGGAAAAGGAAGCAAAGGAAAAAGAACAGATCACTCCACCTCCATATTTTCCTCAGCGTCTTCAGAAAAACAAACTGGACAAGCAGTTTGCTCATTTCCTGGAGGTGTTCAAAAAGTTGCACATCAACATTCCATTTGCAGAAGCCTTGGAACAAATACCCAGCTATGTAAAATTCATGAATGACATTCTTTCACGAAACATGAGATTGGGAGATTACAAGACAGTAGCATTGACAGAAGAATGCAGCGCCATCATTCAGAGGCAGCTTCCCCCAAAGTTGAAAGATCCTGGCAGTTTCACCATTCCTTGCATCATAGGAGAACATAACTTTGGTAAGGCTTTATGTGATTTAAGTGCAAGTGTTAACTTGATGTCTTTTTCTATTTTCAGGAAATTGAAGATTGGAGAAGCAATGCCAACTTTAGTCTCTCTACAACTTGCTGATAGAACGCTCATATTTCCAAGAGACGTAGTTGATGATGTGCTGGTCATGGTTGAACTCCAATGCAATGCAAAGTTCTACCGACAAACTTAAAACATGTCAATTGCCTGTGGAGCCTGAAGATAAAGCGTCTTTTGCACTAAAAAAGCCAATTCTTGCACTACAAGCAACATAAGAGAAAAAGTTCCACCAGCTCAATGAATTGGAGGAATTTCACAATCAGCCTTTTGAGGATGCAAAATTGTACAAAGAAAAGGGCAAGAAGAGACATGATGAGAAGTTAGTGTGCATACAACTGGAACCAGGGCAGAAGGTACTGTTAAAAAAATCAAGGGTGAAATTCTTCCCATGGAAGCCAAAATCACGGTGGTCAGGTCCATTTGTGATCACCAAAGTTTTACCAGATAGATCCGTTGAGATACATGATCCTGACTCCAACAAAACTTTCAAGGTTAAAAAAAAACGTTATAAGCAATACTGGGGAGAATCATTTGAGCGACAAAAAGAAAGTGTCACACTTTCAGATCCAGTCTAACATTCGAGAAGTCACGTCTAGCTGTCGACGTTAAACTTAGCTCTCACATGGAGGCAACCCATGCAATTTGTGTATATATTGTGATCTGGTGTGTTTTATTTTTGTGTGTTTAATTTTTGCAGGTAAAGTCATTTTACGATGGAAGAAGCTCTCGCAAAACTTCACAAGCAATTTCCTTCTCTCCCTCAAAAATTTCTGATGAAAGTCTACAAAGCTCATTTAGAACGGATGAGACTACTGATGATCAAAGGTATTCCTAATGATATTCGTTGGGTAATTGAAGCACGGGCCCGATTGGCAGGTGAGTCTTCTGAATCTTTTATTTCACATCTGCCTGGTTTTGGAAGAAGCACCTATTCAAAGAAATGTAGAGTTAAGCAAATGGGTGTTTGTTACAAATGTGCATGCTAGAATTGCAATACTCGTTGTCGTTCTTTAGGAATGATCTCTGATAATCGCGAAGATAAAATTAAATTCATTAGGGATGGCTTTAGTAAGGAGTCTGTAGATAATATATCTTCGACTCTTGAGATGTATCCCAGTGGATATGTTCATATAGCCATTCGCAAATTACATACACAATTTCAAAAAGAAAGACAACAGTTAAGTCTTGGGAATCTGACTCAAAAAGACCCTGTTTGCCAATTTATAAGAAAATTAGATGGGAAGCTTGTCTCTGACGCATAGACGTCAATCAAGCCGCTACTTTTCTTGTACATATTATATGTCTTTGTCTTTTCCTGATAATTGTGATTTGTTTTGTTGTTTTCTTTATTTTAATAGAGAGGATCCAGATTTTTTTGACCTTTCACGATTTCTTTTTTGTTGTTTAGCTAACAAACGTCCTATGGAAGATACTAGTGCTATTATTACTCACCCTTTTCAGGTGTTATAAATTCAACTCATCATTGCACTTTTGAAGACATCCAGAGTAAAACATGGAAGCCACTTCAAGAAGACGAGTTCAAAACATTTGTGTGTTTGGCGGTACTAGTGTTGGTACTAAGCCACAATTGGTAGAAGCAGCACAGGAATTGGGTCGAGTCTTAGCTGCAAGGAATATGCACTTAGTATATGGCGGAGGCAATCTTGGACTTATGGGGATCCTTTCAAAGGCTGTACAGGAAGGAGGCAGTCACGTTTTGGGAATCATCCCAAAACCCTTGGCGGAGGCAAATCTTATGGACCATCAAACGGAGAGGACTGATCGTGCCAGGTATGTCTAAAGGGATGGTAGAAATGATTAACCGTGCTGATGCTTTTATTGCTTTGCCAGGTGGCTTAGGCACATTAGAGAAAATTTGTATAGTGTTATCTTGGGCGAACCTGAACATACACCAGAAACCAATTGGGCTGTTGACCGGCGTAAACACACACGTATAACGCAAGCGCACGTATCGTTCAAGTAGTATAAAAATATCAATCCCACGAGGACTTAATATCTAATCTATTAATTTTATGAGGTTAAATGATTACTAGTATCTAACAGGTTGTTGGATTGATTTGAAATGGTGATGATTCTAAATTTAAAAACAAGTAAATAAAATTGTTCGAAAGTAGATTTAAGAAAATTCAATATTAAAAACTATTTAGGGTTGTGATTTCTTCCAATATCATTTTAAAGATGAAGTGGTTATTTCAAGTTTGTGTAATAAATCGGTTTACTAACCTGGAACACTAAATTATGCAAAAGCCTATGTCGATGGTCAGACGCAAATACCCAGTTTAACCCAATTGAACCATATGTCTATGTCAACCAAATTATCTGGATTCATTAAGTTTACGTTCCAATTATTGCTACCCCCGCCCAACAGGTATATGTCTATCCTGTAAGGAAATCTATTAAAGGGTTATCTATCCTCAAGGAAGATCGTGGGCTATTAAGTCTAAGGCTGAAACCTAAAATTCCTTTGTCAAATTTATTTTAGATTTACCACATCAATCTTATTAGTGGCCAATTAAGAAGACGCATTAAGCTTAAGACTTAATAAGTAAACCTTTAAATTACCCAAACTATAATTTAACCCCTTATAAACCGGTGATATTGGATTTCATCACAACCCCAGATAACTGGCTTAGTTACGACACATATTTACGGGTAGTAAAAAAATATTAAATAAAATAAAAGACATAAAGTAAAATACTGAAAAGTAAATGACGGAAAGTAAATGCTGAAATTAAATACTGAAAATTCAATACTGAAAAGTAAATGCTGAAAGTAAATTACTGAAAAGTAAATGCTAAAAGTAAATTACTGAAAGTAAATTGCTGAAAGTGAATTGCTGAAAAGTAAATGCTGAAAATTAAAGAAAGAAAAATATTGTGCGTAAAAGTAAATTGCGGAAGTAAAAACTGAAAAGTAAAGAAAAGAAAGTGCGAAAGCGGAAATTAATTACTGAAAGCTGTAAATAAACAAACAAGATACAATCTTCTTAGTATTCTTAAGGAATTCCTTAGAAGAAAGTATGAATTTTACAAATGAAATGGCTTGGTATTTATAGGCAAAATTTTGCCTCCATCAAATCATCCACCAAATCAATTATTAATTGCTCCACTAATTGCTCCACCAAATCCATTATTAATTGCTCCACTAATCTCTTATCATGTTTGGTGATGATTTGATAATTTTTATTATTTATTTATTATTTTTTTTTTTTTTTTTTGCTTGAAAATGATTGAAAGTGACTTTAATAATTACACACAACACACTTCTGGATGGTTCATCAATTTCGGGCATGAAATCGTCGGAATTATAAATTATTCTGCATTTCAAAACTGTAGATCTTTGCGTCTTCTTTAATCTGGAACTTGAATCAGCTCAATACGATATCGGTGTAAAAAGTTATGCCCAAAATACGACAGATGCGCAAAACTGGAATTTCCAAAACTACACTTCGTCAAAAACGCCCTTTCAAGTTTCCAATCTCCAAAATTAAAATATCAAGTCCAATAATTGCCCTTATTTGACCCATATTTCGTCCTATATGATTTCATTGAGATCCGATATTATTTTATCTGTAAAATAAACTAAAACACATCAAAACATTCATCAAACCCGAGAAACTAAACAAAATATTAAGTTAAAGGGGGGCGTTAATTATTGATATATTTTCCGCTCATCACACCCCCAAACCTAACATTTTGCGAGTCCTCGAGAAAACAATAAAATAAAATACAAGAAACAATTAAAATTAAACTAAGCCACTTTCATAGGGATCACGATTGCATTTAGCATATGCAACAAGCCTTTAAACCCCTAGGTGTCCATTGTGGACGAGTTATAGTCTCATGAGGGCTTATAGCAACGATACCCACAAATGTTTTACAAAAGTAAAAAGATAATAAAACTAATGTACACAAAAGCGAAAAGATAAGAGAAAATAGAATAAAGAAATTAGAGACTAATCAGGTGAAACTTCTACTCCAAGTTACTAGTTGTTTTCTTTCTATCTAAATTACTGAATAAGTAAATTCTCCGATTATATTTACCATTCTCCATATGCACAGCCGACAAAATATTAATCAACTCATTTTTTCCCACAATAGTCACAAGTGCAATTGATAAGAGAGTAATATTTTTGTCCTAAAATTTTATCAGAATTCACACCTTTTTGCAGTAATGGAATAATTTTTCTGATTTTTCTGATTTTTTTTCTATGATTTTTGATATTTGATTTATTTATATACAATATCTTCCGTCTATGTAGCGAGCTTTAGGCCGGTGGCTCCCAAACCAGTTGGCTTTAGGGCACCAGGTGTTAAGATACCACTACAGACTTAATTACTCATACTTCAGATATATATATTTTTGCATCATCTTTGATCCATGTAGCGAGCTTTGGCCAGTGACTCCCAACCAGTTGGTTTTAGGGCAGTAGTGTTAAAAACACCATTACAGACTTAATAACTCGGATCTCAATTTTAATTTATTTTTTTTACTCCATTGCTTTTTGAGATGCTTCCTCCAATTAAACTAGAGCACTGAATATTACAAACTTTTCAATTTTAGCTCATGTTCGTATTTTACTATATATGTTGATAATACCTGTCAATTGAGCATATGAAGATCCATTTAGTCTGTTTTATGGAGAATTCACAAATTAAATAATTCAAAAGGAAATAAACAAAAATTAACTTATTTCGAAAATAGGCTTGAGATACGTCTCAGGAGTGGAAACTCCTTACTCAGCTATCTCTTACCAATTTCACCCTTTTAGTCAAAATAAAAACACCAAAACGCAAAATATTTTTGTAATTTTTGAAAATTTTTCAATTTGTTTTTGTAGTTTTTCGAAAAATTTTGGACTAAAAATAAAAAGAACACACAAACTAAAAACAAGGTACTAATCAACTAATTTCCTCCCCCAAACCTAAATGAGACATTGTCCACAATGTATTAAACAGTAGAAGAATAGTTTAGAAGGTAATACCTGGTTAGCTGAAATTCCATAAGAAATTAAAGGTTAAGATCCAGATTAACACGACGCCTCTTACCACGATCGTCCTCAGACCAATTTATCTTTGAAATGATATGGTCAACTTGTGGTTCATAGGCTAAGAGTTGGTCTATTAGATCCGGAGCTGTTCTGGCAGTAAAGAGGAGTTCTTTCATAGGTTTTGACACGAACCATTTCTCCATCATCTCAAGGCATCACAAGAACACACAAAGAAAATCATAAAATCCATCAACGTTAACAGCCCAATTGGTTTCTGGTGTATGTTCAAGTTCGCCCAAGATAGCACAATAAAAATTTCCTCCAGTGTACCCAAGCCACCTGGCAAAGCAATAAAAGCATCAGCACGGTTAATCATTTCTACTAGTCGTTCAGACATACCTGGCACGATCAGTTCCTCTCCGTTTGATGTTCCAATAAGATTTGCCTCTACCAGGGTTTTGGGATGATTCCTAAAATGTGACTGCCTCCCTCTTGTACAGCCTTTGAAACGATCCCAATAAGTCCAAGATCGTCCTACTAAGATCAAAAATGGGTGATCTGGTGCTTAAGCAGTCGAAGGCGTCGACAACAGACCCGAGGGGAAAGTTCAGAACTAACTGGGAAGGACCCTACGTAGTGAAGCCTACTCTTCCTTTTGTTGGTAGCGAGTCATAGCACGGAAGATCACTTGGATTGCAAAACAATATCTTTATTCTTCTCTTCTCTTGGCTCACAACAGTGAGCGGAAAATTCTACTCACTACCGCCATTTTTACTAGTTATTTATGAGTTGTTTGTGTTGTAGTTTTGCACAGAAAATTTAGGAACACATGGGTGTCTTGTGGACTGTTTGCGGCTGTTTTGGAGTGATAATTTTGTCCAAAACAGTGGAAGAAAAATTAGTACACAGTAGCTACCAAAACATGGAGCTGTACGCGTGTGTAAGGAGATTTTGATGTGGAAAACTGTGTAATTTTTTGGCTATTGTTCGGGGACTGATCGGGGCTGTTAAAATCATCAAAAACATATGGAAATAGGCCTGGATAGTTTCAGCCAGAGAGAGGGAGAGCATAAAAAATTTCAAAATCGATCCCGATGCCTAACACACTACCGCCGCTCGGAAAATCAATTCCTATAACTAAATCATTTATTTGCAATATCTTGTTATACACATATAACTCATATAATGACATAAAACTTATTACATCATTTCATAAAACATTACTACGGTTGTATAATGCACAATGTACAAAACTAATGTGACCCAAACACCTTAGTGACTGCAAATAAAATCTGATTCAACGAGCTCGTACTTCAGAAAATCCTATAAAACAGATTTGTGAGATGGGGTGAGTATTTTGGAATACTCAGTGAGTGGATCTAAATCGAAACAAACTGAACAATAATCAATAAATTATTCAAAATTTATTTATTTGAAAGTTTCTTAAATATTTATGTCTTAAAATTTATATGACTAATTTACGTCACTTTTTACGGTTTTTTATTTCAATTCTTGGAACTCAAGTGATAATGAATCTTTGTATCACTACAAGAATTATGGCTTTTAGCGTCCAATAATTTAGCGTCGAAATAATTTTCGACGCTAAAAATCACTTTTAGCTTCGTAAATAATATTCGACGCCAAATATCAAGATTTTAGCGACGAACCAATATTCGACGCCAAATATTCAACTTTTTTCGTCGAAAAAAATATCGACGCTAAAAGTACACTTATATAGCGTCGAAACATATTCGACGCTAACTTATTTTACTATTCCAATAATTTTTGGCGCTAAATGTTATACTTTTAGCGTCACTATATTTGTCGACGCCAAAAACTATACATTTAGCATCGCTAAAGGTTTAGGAAGATTCCACCGACAATCCTCTGATCTTTAGCGTCTAAATTTATGTCGACGCTAAAAATTGGACATTTAGCGTCGAAATAGTTATTCGACGCGAAAAATAACAACAATTAGCGTCGAAAAAATAAATTCGACGCTAAATATAGATTAAAATGCAGAATGCCACCAACCCTTCTCCCCCTCTGGTTTTTCTCCCATTCTCTTCATTTTCATCTCTAAAATCTCAAATCTGTCCTCTGGAACCTCACAACTCTCTTACAAATTTTCAATAAAATTGTAATCAATTTTCCATAAGGTAAGTCTTCTTTTATATTTCTTTATTAATTTTCAATTTTTATGATTATGTTTATTATATACTTTTTGTTAATGATTTATGGTTCATATATGTAGATTAAGTTAATTAATTAACTAAATAGAATTTTTCTGTAAACTATTTACTTTATCAACTAAATATATATGTATATGCTTAAATAAATAATTAATGAATTAGTAATGTTGATGAATGTAATATGATATTTAATAATATATTATTATATTTAGGTATTTCGCTTAAATGGATAGAAATTGGATGAGCTCACTGGATAGATTGAGTCTTGAATATCGTAATGGAGTGTATGAGTTTATGGAAGTCGCAAAGCAACACATTGATGCAGAAGGTCGTGTTCGGTGTCCATGTGCAAATTGTTTGAATAGGAAAATGAAACGGTTATATGAAGTTCATAATCATTTATACATGCCAGGAATATCACCAACTTACCGTACGTGGATTTATCACGGTGAGCAGTAATAATTCTCAGTCACGGTTTATTGATTTCGGTGAAGGGAGCAGTAGTTACAATCAACCTGTAAACAATGAGATAACCGATGCTTTGCATGACTTACAAGGTCCATAACTTGGTCATAGTGTCAGTGGTGACATGCCAGTGTTAAGTGGAAATGATCAAAATTTATTTAGTAACTACTTGATGAGGTAAAAAAAATTCCATTTGAAGGTGCTGGAATGTCGATCTTGAATTTCGTTGTGAAATTATTACACAATAAAGTGATCAACAGAATGACCAACAAAAGTATTGATATGATGCTAGAGTTACTGGGCCAAATGTTACCGGTTGGAAGCGAATTGCCTAAGTCGTACTACGAGGCAAAGAAAATGTTGCGTGATCTGGGAATGGGGTATGATTCCATTCATGCTTGTAAGTATGATTGTGTATTATTTCGTGCAGAATATGAATCACTTGAATATTGTCCGATATGTGGTGAAAGTCGGTACAAAGTTCATGGTACGGGGAAGAAAGTACCTCAAAATATATTGTGATATTTCCTTTACGCCCAGGCTGCAGAGATTGTTCATGTCACGACACACACAGCACTGACATGATGTGGCATCATGAAAAGAGGTTCGGTGCAGAGGGCATATTTAGACATCCTGCGGATGGAACCGAGTGGAAGGAATTTGATGACATGTACCTCTGTTTCGCTGAGGACCCCCGTAATGTCAGGTTAGGTCTTGCCTCTGATGGTTTTAACCCATTTGGGAATATGTACAACTCTTATAGCATCTGGCCCATTATTGTTATTCCATATAACTTACCTCCATGGAAATGTATGAAGGATCCGTTCATGTTTATGTCATTGCTTATCCCTGGTCCACGTTCCCTTGGTAAAGATTTGAATATTTACTGGAGACCATTGATCGATGAGTTACAAACATTATGGAATGTGGGTGTGCATACCTATGATGCAGCTTCCGAGCAGTATTTTCAGATGCATGCCGCATTATTATGGACCATTAATGATTTTCCAACTGATGGTTCATTATCTGGATGGAGCACTAAGGGATACATGGCATGTCCAGTTTGTGCGGGTCAAACACCTTCGCAATGATTACGGAATAAAATAGGATACACAAGGCACAGGAGATTTCTTGAGTTGAGTCATCCTTGGCAGAGGAGTAAATTATTTAACGGTCAACATGAACCTCAGAGTATGCCCAGTTCATTGTCTAGATTCGACATAATTTGCCAACATCAACATCTCAGAGACAGTACACCAGGTAAACATCCTAATAATAGAGATAAAATAAAAACGCTTACTTGAAGAGTT
>SKCR01010243.1:0-22763 GCA_019454045.1 Zanthoxylum bungeanum | reverse complement strand
AACTGGACAAGCAGTTTGCTCGATTCTTGGAGGTGTTAAAAAGTTGCATATCAACATTCCATTTGCAGAAGCGTTGGAACAAATGCCCATCTATGCCAAATTCATGAAAGACATTCTTTCACGAAAGCGGAGATTGGGAGATTATGAGACAGTAGCATTATCAGAAGAATGCAGCGCCATCATTCAGAGAAAACTTCCTCCAAAGTTGAAAGATCCTGGCAGTTTCACTGTTCCTTGCACCATAGGAGAACATGACTTCGGTAAGGCTCTGTGTGATTTAGGTGCTAGTGTTAACTTGATGCCTTTTTCTATTTTCAGGAAACTGCAGATTGGAGAAACAATGCCCACTTCAGTCTCACTACAACTTGCTGATAGAACGCTCGTATTTCCAAGGGGCGTAGTTGAGGATGTGCTGGTCAAGGTTGACAAATTCATTTTCCCAGCAGATTTTATTGTCCTTGATATGGAGGAAGACGCAGACGTGCCAATCATCCTCGGGAGACCATTCTTGGCTACAGGTCGAACCATTATTGATGTACAAAAAGGAGAACTAACCATGAGGGTACAAGACCAAGAAGTAACATTCAATATTTTCAAAGCCATGAATTTCCCAGATGATGAAAGAGATGAGGAATGTTTCAGACTTGATGTGATACATAGTACCGTTCAGAACTCTGATGAAAGACAAAGTTCTACTGACAAACTTAAAGCATGTCAATTACCTATGGAGCCTGAAGATAAAGCGCACTGCGTACTGAAGAAGCCTATTCTTGCACTACAAGCAACAAAAGAGAAAAAGTTCCACCAACTCAACGAATTGGAGGAATTTCACATACAGCCTTTTGAGGATGCCAAATGTACAGGAAAAGGCAAGGAAAAGACATGATGAGAAGATAGTGCGCATACAACTGGAACTAGAGCAGAAGGTACTGTTAACAAATCAAGGGGGAAATTCTCCCATGGAAGCCAAAATCACGGTGGTCAGGTCCATTTTGATCACCAAGGTTTTACCAGACAGAGCCGTTGAGATACATGATCCTGACTCCAACAAAACTTTTAAGGTTAAAAACAAGCGTGTTAAGCACTACTGGGGAGAATCATTTGAGCGACAAAAATAAAGTGTCACACTTTCAGATCTAGCCTAACGTTCGAGAAGTCACGTCTAGCTAACGACTTTAAACTTAGCGCTCGCAGGGAGGCAACCCATGCAATTTTTGTATATATTGTGATCTGGTGTGTTTTATTTTTGTGTGTTTAATTTTTGCAGGTTTAGTCATTTCACGATGGAAGAAGCTCTCGCAAATCTTCACAAGCAATTTCCTTCTCTCCCTCAAAAATCTCTGATGAAAGTCTACAAAGCTCGCTTGGAACGGATGAGACTACTGATGATCAAAGGTATTCCTAATGACATTTGTTGGGTAATTGAAGCACGAGTCCGATTGGCATGTGAGTCTTCTGACTCTTTTATTTCACATCTGCCTGGTTTTGGAAGAAACACCTATGCAAAGAATCGTAGAGCTAAACAAATGGGTGTTTGTTATAAATGTGCACGCTGGAATTGCAATACTCGTTGTCGATCTTTAGGAATGGTGTCTGATAATCGCGAAGACAAAATTAAATTAATTAGGGATGGCTTGAGTAAGGAGTCTTTAGATGATATATCTTTAACTCTTGAGACGCATCCCAGTGGATATGTTCACATAGCCATTCGCAAATTACATACACAATTCCAAAAAGAAAGACAACAATTAAGTCTTGCGAATCTGACTCAAAAAGACCTTGTTTGCCAGTTTATAAGAAAATTGGATGGGAAGCTTGTCCCTGACGCATAGATGTCAATCAAGCCGTTACTTTTCTTGTAAATATTATATCTCTTTGTCTTTTCTTAATAATTGTGATTTGTTTTGTTGTTTTCTTTTATTTTCTCCGACATGATCCAGAACTTTTTGACTATCACGATATTATTTCGCTACTAATCGTCCTCTGGAAGATACTTGTGCTATTTTTACTCACCCTTTTCAGGTACTATAAATTCAGCTCGTCATTGCACTTTTGAAGGCATCCAGAGTTGAGAAAGAAATACATATAAAAAATGGAAGCCACTTCAAGAAGACGAGTTGAAAACATCTGTGTGTTTTGCGGTAGTAGTGTTGGTGTTAAGCCACAATACGTAGAAGCAGCACAAGAATTGGGTCGAGTCTTAGCTGCAAGAAATATGCACTTAATATATGGCGGAGGCAATCTTAGACTTATGGGGATCGTTTCAAAAGCTGTACAGGAAGGAGGCAGTCACATTTTGGGAATCATCCCAAAACCCTTGGCAGAAGCAAATCTTATTGAACCATCAAACGGAGAGGAACTGATCGTGCCAGGTATGTCTGAACGTTTGGCAGTCACGTTTTGGGAATCATCCCAAAACCCTTGGCAGAAGAAAATCTTATTGAACCATCAAACGGAGAGGAACTGATCGTGCCACGTATGTCTGAACGTTTGGTAGAAATGATTAACTGTGCTGATACTTTTATTGTTTTGCCAGGTGGCTTGGGTATATTGGAGGAAATTTTTATTGTGCTATCTTGGGCGAACCTGAACATACACCAGAAACCAATTGGACTGTACAACGTTGATGGATTTTATGATTTTCTTTGTGTGTTTCTTGATGATGCCTGACCGGCGTAAACACACACGTATAATGCAAGCGCACGTATCGTTCAAGTAGTATAAAAATATCGATCCCACGCGGACTTAATTCCTACTGTTGTTATTAATTATTGAATCTATTTATTTACAAATATCTAATTAAAGGGAGAATGGAATTGATTGCTTGATTGGTTGAAAGTGGTTATAAATAAATAATAAAAAGATAAAAGAAAATACTAAGGAAAATAACAAAAGATACAAAGATCTAGGGTTGTGATTTCTTTTAATATCATTTTAAAGATGAAGTGGTTATCTTAAAGTTGGTAATATATTGATTTATTAACCTGGAACACTAAATTATGTGTAAGCCTCTGTCGATGGTCAGACACAAATACATAGTTTAACCCAATTGAACCATATTCCTATGTCAACCAAATTACCTAGATTCATTAAGTTCAAGTTCCAATTATGGCTACCCCCGCCCGACAGGTATATTCCTATCCTGTAAGGAAATCTATTAAAGGGTTATCTATCCTCAAGGAAGATCGTGGGCTATTAAGTCTAAGACTGAAATCTAAAATCCCTATGTCTAGTTCATTTTAGATTTACCATATCAATCTTATTGGTGATCAGACAACAAGAAGCATTAAGCTTAAGACTTAATAAATAAACCTTTAAATTACCCAAACTATAAAATAATCCCTTATAAACCGGTGATATTAAAAATCATCACAACCTCAGAAAACTAACACATAACTAGGACTAGTAAAAACATAAAAGTAAAAGACATAAAGTAAAAATGCTGAAAGGTAAAATACAATAAAATAAAATACTAAGGTAAAAGGAATTACTTTTACTACAACTAATTTAGATATCTCCCATAAAATAATATATAAACTTGTGAGAATATTACCAACCGACCATTCTGGCGGTATCCTGATTAAGTCAAATTAAGTCCAACCAGCCATTAAGGCGGAACCAAAAATAAATTTACCAACCGACCAGTCTGGCGGTATCCTTGATTAGTCAGGTTTAAACCAGATTAAATTACCAACCAACCAATATAACGGTATTCCTTATTAAGTCAATATTTTAAATAGTTAATATATTATTTTTAAGGGAGATTAATCTAAATAGTAACAGTAAAAGAATTACCTTTCACCCTAGCTGGGGAAGTTACAACATCATGGTGAATAGTAAAAACTGTAAAAAGTAAAAAGTAAAAATTAAATTACTATTATTACAAAAAGTAATTAAAATTATTTACAAAACTAAAAATAAAAATTCTAGAGAGAGAAACTCTCTCTAGAGAGAGAAATCAAGAGAGAGAGAGGTGTACAAAATTCTGAAATTTCGAGCTGAATTTATAGTTAAATTTTTCACTGTTCCAGCGTCGCGACGCCAAGGACCTCAGCGTCGCGACTCTGGATTTGTCGACGTGGCACGATGAGAAGGCGACACGTAGCAAGGCGGCTGACTGTACATGCGACACGTGTCAAGGCGGCTAATTCTCAATTATTGTGATGACGTCATTGATGACGTGGCGATGACGTGGCGAAGACGCGTGTTGCAATTGTCGGCACAATAGGATTTCGACACGTGGCGACACGTGCCGCGTTGTGATTGGCTGAGGCTGACGTGGCAAGTTGACTCGGTTGACCTGCTGACGTGGACGATGATGTGGCATGACACGTGGCGAGGTTGACTTGTTGACCGATGATGTGGCTGATGATGAGGCGACACGTGTCAAGTCTAAGTGTCGGCAGCATATGATGATGACACGTGTCACGGCGCATGTTAGCAGATGGGATGTGATGGTGACACGTGGCACGGCGCATTTTAGCAAAGTCAAAACTTCTCAAATGGTTGACCGTTGACCAGGCGCATGTTAGCAGATTCGGCTCACGCTGGGCGTCGCGGCGCGCTGTGTTCCAGCGTCGCGACGCGCAAAAGACGGAAATATCCCTGTTGACGCATTTTTGTCCGGTTTTGCCCCAAATTGCCTCCAGTGCTGTCCAAACTTTATTTATCTGCAAGATAACAATAAAACACATCAAAACGTTCACAAAACTCAAGAAACTATACAAAATGTTAAGTTAAATGAGTGGGAAATAGTGATATAAATACCACTCATCAATGCCCAGAGAAATGGGTTCGTGTCAAAACCTTTGAAAGAACTCATCTTTACTGCCAGAACTGCTCCGGATCTAATAGACCAACTCATAGCCTATGAACCACGAGTTGACCCTATCCTTTCAAAGATAAATTGGTTTGAGGACGATCGTGGTAAGAGGCGTAGGATTAATCTGGATCTTAACCTTTAATTTCATGTAGAATTTCAGCTAACCAGGTATTATTTTCTAAACTCTTCTTCTACTTTTTAAGACATTGGGGACAATGTCTCATTTAGGTTTGGGGGAGAGAATTAGTTGATCAGTACCTTGTTTTTAGTTTGTGTGTTGTTTTTATTTTTAGTCCAAAATGTTTCGAAAAATACAAAAAAAATTGAAAAAATTGAAAAAATTTATTTTGACTAAAAGGGTGAAATTGGTAAGAGATAGCTGAGTAAGGAGTTTCCACTCCTGAGACGTATCTCAAGCCTATTTTTGAAATAAGTTAATTTTTGTTTATTTCATTTTGAATTATTTATTTGTGAATTCTCCATAAAACGGACTAAAATGGATCTTCATATGCTCAGTTGACAGGTATTATCAACATATATAGTAACATACGGACATGAGCTAAAATTAAAAAGTTTGTAATATTCAGTGCTCTAGTTTAATTAGAGGAAGCATCTCAAAAAGTAATGGAGTAAAAAAAAAAATGTCTGAGATCCGAGTTATTAAGTCTGTAAGGGTGTTTTAACACTGAGTGCCCTAAAACCAACTGGTTTGGGAGTCACTGGCCCAAAGCTCGTTACATGGATCAAAGATGCTGCAAAAATATATATATCTGAAGTCTGAGTAATTAAGTTCGTAAGGGTGTTGTAGACACTGCATTTTTGCATATCGTGCCCAATGACGAGCCTCGTAAGGAGGCACTACCTTTTCATGTCGTGGAAGTCGCGGGAAACGGACGTTGGAAGGGTAAAGTGGGAAATCGGAATTATTGTCGGATTTAACTTGGTTATCTAGCTTCGATTTGCTCGTTGGATCTCTGCTTATGCTCGGCCCAAGAATCCATAAGCCAAGCCCAAATACCCAAGCCCACCAAAAAGAACCAAACCCATGCCCAACACAAACCCACGCCCAAAGCCTCCCCCAAATGACAAAACAAATACACACCATGCTCCACATCATCTTTTCCTTCCATCATTCACGTGCCCTACAAACCAAAAAGCCAAATCCCTCACATGCCAAGCCAATCCTCCATAAACAAATCAAACAACAATACCCCACACTCCACTAGCTTTCTTCCTTACACACCCATACCATCCTCCATTATCTCCCTCACTCATTGCAAACAAACAATGAAACTCATATCATATACCAACCCCTCCCACTTGAATAACAAGGAACAAGCACAAAGCAACAAAGTCCACCTAAGCCACATTCACACCCATCACCCTTTGCAAGCCACATTCACGCCCAAGGCCACCCAAAAATGACAAAGCAAGCACAAGCCAACTCACTTCCCATTAAACACTCTCCACCAAATTCTCCACTAAGAGGAATCTCCTTAAATCAAGCATGTTGTGAGCCTCCAAAGACTCTCCACCTTTGCCTATAAAAGAAGCCTAAAACCAACCAAAAAAGGGGCACATAAGAGGATATACCTAGGAGATAGGGAGCGCATAGGCAGCAACACTTAGCACTTGAAAAACACACAAAGTCCTCTCCTCTCAAGCCAAAAAGACAGCAACAACACAACAGCAAAGCAGAGGGAAAACAGTGAGCAAATCAGCAGGATAACCAAGGAAAAGAGGAACCAGCGAACCAGAAAAGTTGCGGAACATCAACCCTTCCGACGGCCGTGGAACGTGCTTCCAAAAGACGACGCAAAAAAGGTTAGACCTGAGGGCATATGATACTTATCCTCTTCGCATGAATTAATAATTTAGAAAGCATGATATTTAAGTATGTATGAATTAGTTTAGCATGTTAATTACGTGATGTGATTCCGGATGGACGGAATATGTGTTATTTCTTGTGGTATATCGGATGGAAACTCGGACATAAATTCCGTAGCCGAATCCGAATGGACGGTCATGCGGTTTGTACTCGGGATACAATGCCACGTACCACTTGAAAGACACACGTATTTCGTTTCATCTAAACTTGTGTTTGAGTATGATTTAGATCAGTGTGTTATTTGTTTTCTTATGCATGATTAGGATGTTTAACATGTTATAGCTTTGTGCATGACTAGTTGGTAGTGATTGAGCATGATTTAATTGTTTAGTATGTTAATCTTTATGCATGATTTAAGGGTCCGTGTGATTAGATATGTCGTTGTGATGATCTTGTTTGAATGACGCATCCAAAACTGTATGAATGTATGTAATCTGCCAGTTCCCGTTCGAACGCGTCATTGAACGCATCACGAACGAAAACCTTCTGTCTCTACCGTTCGAACGCGTTATCAAACGCTACTCGAACGCGCACACATCTGTAGCATCAGGTCTCATTCTGTTCGAACGCGTTTTCGGACGCCATACGAACGAGAACCTTCTGTTTCATTTCTGTTCGAACGCGTTTCGGACGCCATACGAACGAGAACCTTCTATCTTCACCGTTCGAACGCGTTTACGAACGCAACGCGAACGAGAACCTTCTGTCTTCACCATTCGAACGCGTTTACGAACGCAACGCGAACGATTACGGTCTTCCTGCACCACATTATGACATGTCTATCTTAACATATAGTTATATCCTTGAACTTTATGCATTTGTATTACTTCTTTAGTTATCTATTTCTGTTATGCACTTGAATACCTTTTCTTAGTATGCATGTTTGTAAGAATATTCTTTGTTTGTGCTTTTGTGAAGTTGTATGCCTTTGGAATGTTAATTTGTCTTCATGCTTGAATTTGGACATAGATTATATATGGATAAGTTGCATACAAATGTGAAAATATGCTAAATGTAAACTTAGACATGGGATTTGTATATGGAAATTTAACTGTAAGTTTTATCGCTATGCATGTGAATCTAGAAGCATGATACCCTTGGAAATAAGTGTTACTCAAGCATGATTAAGTTATTACATAAATCCTTTCATTACAAGTGACATAAGTAAGGGACCATTCCGAACCCAACGGTTTGAGGTCTTCCCTTGCGAGGGGTGAGTGCGGCCTTAAATCTTATTTTCCCGGTTCACACCGGGTGGCGACTCCATCATTCTCCGGTTTAGTCCCCGTGGCTACTCCGTACTCCCAACTAGTGCCGCGAGCCTAGAACAGCATGCGTCGTCCAGTTTCTGTTGTCTACAGGTGTCTTAACACCTGGTGCCCTAAAGCCAACTGGTTTGGGAGCCACCGACCCAACACTCGCTACATAGATGAAAGATATTGTATATAAATAAAAAAATATAGAAAAATCAAAGAAAAAATCTGAAAAATCAGAAAAATTATTCCATTGCTACAAAAAGGTGTGAAATCTGATAGAACTTTAGGACAAAAATATTACTCTCTTATCAACTGCACTTATGACTGTTGTGGGTAAAAATGAGTTGATTAATATTTTGTCGACTGTGTATATGGAGAATGGTAAAAATAATCGGAGAATTTACTTATTCGGTAATTTAGAATGAAGCAAAACAACTATTGATTTGGAGTAGAAGTTTCACCTGATTAGTCACTAACTTCTTTATTCTATTTTCATTTGTCTTTTTGCTTTTGTGTGCATTAGTTTCACTACCTTTTTATTTTTGTAAAATGTTTGTGGGTATCGTTGCTGTAAGCCCTCACGAGACTATAACTCGTCCACTAGGGACACCTATGGGTTTAAAGGCTTGTTGCATATGCTAAATGCAACAGTGATCCATACGAAAGTGGCTTAGTTTAATTTTAATTGTTTCTTGTATTTTATTTTATTGTTTTGCTCGAGGACTAGCAAAATGTTAGGTTTGGGGGTGTGATGAGCAGAAAATATATCAATATTTACCGCTCCTTTAACTTAATATTTTGTTTAGTTTCTCGGGTTTGATGAACGTTTTGATGTGTTTTAATTTATTTTATAGATAAAATAATATCGGATCTCGATGAAATCATTTAGGACGAAATATGGGTCAAATAATGGCAATTATTTGACTTGACATTTTAATTTTGGAGATTGGAAACTTGAAAGGTCGTTTTTGACGAAGTGCAGTTTTGGAAATTCCAATTTTGCGCATCTGTCGTATTTTGGGCATAACTTTTTACTCCGATATAGGATTGAGCGGATTCAAGTTCCAGATTAAAGAAGACTCAAAGATCTACAGCTTTGAAAGACAAAATAATTTCGAAATCTGACGATTTCATGCCCGAAATGGATGAATCATCCAGAAGTGTGTTGAGTGTAATTATTAAAGTCACTTTCAATCATTTTCAAAGCAAAAAAATAAATAAATAAATAAATAATAAAAATTATCAAATCATCACCAAACATGATAAGAGATTAGTGGAGCAATTAATAATGGATTTGGTGGAGCAATTAGTGGAGCAATTAGTGGAGCAATTAATAATTGATTTGGTGGATGATTTGATGGAGGCAAATTTTTTCCTATAAATACCAAGCCATTCCATTTGTAAAATTCATATTTTCTTTTAAGGAATTCCTTAAGAATACTAAGAAGATTGTATCTTGTTTGTTTATTTACAACTTTCAGTAATTAATTTCCGCTTTCGCACTTTCTTTTCTTTACTTTTCAGTTTTTACTTTCCGCAATTTACTTTTACGCACATTACTTTTCTTTCTTTAATTTTCAGTTTTTACTTTGCAGTAATTTACTTTCAGCAATTTAATTTCAGTAATTTACTTTCAGCATTTAATTTTCAGTATTTAATTTCACCATTTACTTTCAGTAATTTACTTTCAGCATTTAATTTTTAGTATTTAATTTCAGCATTTACTTTCAGCATTTACTTTTCAGTATTTAATTTTCAGTATTTAATTTTCAGTATTTTACTTTATGTCTTTTATTTTATTTAAGTTTTTTTTACTACCCGTAAATATGTGTCGTAACTAAGGCAGTCATATGGGGTTGTGATGAAATCCAATATCACCGGTTTATAAGGGGTTAGATTATAGCTTGGGTAATATAAAGATTTATTTATTGAGTCTTAATCTTAATGCTTTTTCATTAACTGGTCATTAATAAAATTGAACTGGGAAACTTAAAATGAACTAGACATAGAGATTTTAAGTTTAAGACCTAGACTCAATAGTCCACGATCTTCATTGATGATAGATAACCCTTTAATAGATTTCCTTACAGGATAGACATATACCTGTCGGGCGGGGGTAGCCATAATTGGAACTTAAACTTAATGAATCCAGATAATTTGGTTGACATAGACATATGGTTCAATTGGGTTAAACTGAGTATTTGTGTCTGACCATCGACAGAGGCTTACACATAATTTAGTGTTCCAGGTTAATAAATCAATATATTACCCAACTTTAAGTTAATCACTTCATCTTTAAAATGATATTGGAAGAAATCACAACCCTAGATAGTTTTTAATATTGAATTTTCTTAAAACCTATTTTCGAACAATTTTATTTACTTGTTTTTAAATTTAGAATCGTCACCATTTCAAATCAATCAAACAACCTGTTAGATACTAGTAATCATTTGACCTCATAAAATTAATAGATTAGATATTAAGTCCTCGTGGGATCGATATTTTTATACTACTTGAACGATACGTGCGCTTGCGTTATACGAGTGTAAGCACCGGTCAAGATTCCCATAGAATCTTCACAGAAGTCATGTCTTGGTACAAATTGTACAAGGTATTGTCAAGTTCTCTCAAGAGGTAATTCTTGCACAAGAAGTCGTCTGAAAACCATGTCTCTTCTCGCAGTTGCTTGGCTGTTTCTGTTTCTCCCTCCACAGGACCCGGAGGATCTTTGAGATACTTAGCCAACTGTAGTGTTGTCAGGTAGAACAACATTTTACTCTACCATTGTTTAAAGTTTGCTCCATCAAAATTTTTCGGTTTTTCTCCATGAGCAACCGGTACTGCGATATTTTCGCTAGCCATGTGTAACTGGAAATGTAAACAGTAATCAATAAGTCTACAAAGATAGATTGCACAATGATCAAACGTATGATCTTGTTTAAGTGATATACTAAGAATTCACTCATTGTTATATTGGACAGTAGTACCAAATAATACAAGTTCTTGAATTTATGACTAAGGTTTCTTATGATATATGAATAAGAAATATTCTCATAGGACGGGAAGGTCCGAAGTAACCACTTAAGTCCCTGCCCACTTAGGCTCTTATCGCCTTTTTGACTGAATATATTTTACACACTTTCTCAATAGAATATTTAGACATTCAAACTTAGTATTACACTTCAGTTCACAATACAATAATTAATGTGTAGATTTGTATGTGTAAATGTATAAGTCAAACAAGCTTAGACGGAATTACTTGTGTAAAGTTACACTTTTAATTCTCAACCAAGTATGCAACACACGATTAATTTTCAACTTTATGACTATGTGTATGCTTGTGATAATTGAACACCTTAATATTAATTTAAACCTATACTTCCAAGTTTATGAAAATACAGTATATGATTATATCATACATGGTCATATAAATTAATCAAAGTCTATTTTATTATTTGTGAATTTAAAATAATTTCCGGATTAATTTCATTAGTGTCATGTTCGTTAATTCGTTCGAATGAAACTTTCCAGTAAGTTCACGTTCGTGTAGCGTTTGTAAATGTGTTCAAACGAAGTGTTCTAGAGAGTTCACGTTCGTGTTGTATTCGTAAACGCGTTCAAACTAAGTGTGCCAATGAGTTCACGTTCGTAAACGCGTTCGAATATTCTTTGACAGAAGACTGGCGTTCGAACGAGACTACGAAAAATAGATTTTTTTGCTTACGCGGTCGTCAAACGTTCGAACGCCCTTGCGTATTTTTCATACACAAAATATATTTTCTAGAAAAATTTCTATCAACACATGCAAAATTTCATTTAACAACACATAAAGTAATAAGTTCTTAAGATTGTTGGTAAATCAGTGTCATCAAAAAAAATTTAACATGTGAATTTATCTAAATCATTCTAAAAATAGAACACAACAATATAATCAATTGTTCATTAACATACCAAATTGAAAATAAACCACAAGACTTAGAAAAACCTGGAAATGTAGAAGATGATAATCCAACTTTAGTCCAAGCCGAATTGCCTATGTCCTTAAAAAATTATTAGCCCCGCTTCGGTGCTCTATGTATTGTTTTGTGGCTAACATTCTCCCAGGATTACTTGAATACTTCTTGGAAAAGGGGCACTCCTTTCATAAGATCTTGAACAAAGAAATGAAGGAAACTCTCTTTGAAGATGACTCTCTAAAAACAATGGAAGACCTATATGTTTACAGTGAACCCCCAATGGCTCTTTATATAGGAATGAAATGGTACTTTTGAGGGTATCATTTGGTTTAGGGTGTAACCTTCCTAAAAGTTATACCTCTTTCCTCATGCCTTTTGAAGCCTAGGGATTCATCCATCAATCTTAGATGACATGTCCCTTCATCATTGTGTATTTCCCATAAGACAATACTTAAGGGATATGTATCTCCTACTCTAATACTATATATATTAGAGAATTTATAACACTTTCAAATTACAGATATCTTCACCAAAAATCTATAGAAGCAATCAGTGGCGGAGCCAGGAATTCAACACAGGAGGGGCTAAGTTAAAAGTTCAACATGGCTATTTCATATTGAAGTTGATGAGCAAAACAATGAATAAAATAAGCACATTTATTATCCTCTAAAATGAATGCTTTAAGGCCATTGAACTCGCCTCACATATTACTAGCTCCATCATACCCTTGGCCAAGCAACCTAGACATACTCAATCCATGTCTAGAAACTAGCTTATCAAGTGTAGCATCTTTTTCTATACTCAAACAATATATCACCACCACTTTGTTTACCATTCTCTTCTTTAAATAGATAACAAAAAAGACAAAATGTAGCATCTTTTTCTATGCTATATTCCAACCAAGATCCAAAATTTTCAAACCAAGTTGAGACAAACCGCCGTTTTTTATTTCCAAAATTTGATAATTTAAAGTCGTGATTTTTAAGTTGAACATGACCTTTTTGTAGGTACGCTCTTCGGACTTCATCTCAGATATTATGACTATAATAAGAGATTCGAGGTCTTAATATAGGATCTGTAGGAAGATCTTGTAAATTAACTTCTACATCTTCGTTTGAACAATATTTAGTTTTCTTTGGAGAAGGTTGTAATGTTGATTTTCTTTTAAAATATTTCTCGATAACTATATCAAATAAACAAAAGAATAATTCAGTTTCTTGTAAAAAAATCTATTGGAAAAAACCTAAAGGAATCAACAAATCATTATTAGGTTTCGAAATTAATATCATATTGTTCAATTTCTTTTTTTTTTTAAAGTGACTATGTTAAATTAATAAAAACTTGACTATGTTAAAATTACAACAAAGTTCTTTGGCAGCAAAAAAAAAATTATTTTTTTTCCTTGCTGATCACGTCCAGAGAATATCGTTGGAGCAAAATTGACTCTGTTAAATTAATTCTTTTTTCTTGTTGATCACGTCTAGCAAAAAACAATAATTTGAACAATACGATAATAATTTCAAAACTTAAAAATGAGCATAAAAATATATAAAGAGTGTCATACTGAATTGTTGGAGAATAATCTATAAAAGTGGAACCGCCTCTGTAAAAATGGAACCCTACTTTACTTTGTGTAGCTGCTTTCTCATCTTTGAATTTCGTTGTTGTCTTGCTGATGACTTGTTGTGTTTGTTTCTTAACAAGTTTCAGAATTTAGGAAAAAATAGGAAAAAGAGATTTGATATAAAATAAATTTTATTTTTTTTAATTAATTTGGAAAAAAAAAAAAAAGCCCCTGCTGGGCCCAACGTGCAACCGCCCTGAAGCAATTATTTGCTTTTTTCCGGTCCAAACTAAACGTCTGAGACCCTCCGCCAAGCTTGAGGGGTGGTAAAGATAAACACGACACCCATAGCTAATATTCTTGTGTAAGATAAATCTTCGTATCTCCAGGATAACATTGTTCTTATCTTTATCTGTATATACAATGCCTATAAATAAGCACACTAAAGACCACTCGATTAAAAAAATGGTGGTTTTACAAACTCTGTCACTTACCTTACATACTGATACGAAAAATTTACGGTAATATCACGTCATTCATATAATAATTTAATAATATTTTACTTCGCGTGTTGAAATACTATCAAATAAATTATAGTTATATATTTAATACTACTGCACATTTCATATGTTTATTAATTAGTAGTAACAATCAGTGGGTAATCAAAACGTTGATTTAGTTAGATGATAAAAAAAAATTAGATACATATTAATAAATCAGATTTTTCATCAATTTATACAATACGTTTGAATAAATATTTAGATTGAGTAAGAACGACTGGCACGGCTCACCTCTGTATGTTTCTACCTCCGTTATATCAAATAATTATTAGTTACCGGTACCGGTGACAGTTTTAGAAAGAGAGATAAAAGAGAAACTTTGACTGTTGAGATCTGTTTGTGCTGCTGGTTGTTGGATTGGCTTTATATGGAAATGCAAATGTAGTAGCAGATGCAGATGCCTCGGAAATGAACTTTCACAGAGGTGCCGCACGTGTAATCCAGCATTCGATGCCCCATTTCTGCTTCTGTACTAAACCCTAAACCAGCCAGAAAAATAAAACTAACAGACAGAAAAAACCCTAAGCCCATACCTTTCACTGATCATCATCATTGATAACATCACCCTCTTCTTCTCCAAGTAACATGATTTGGCCTCCACCCACTAAACCTTGAAGTCACTGACAAATTAACTCACTCACTATTTTTGTGTTTTTTTAAAAGAATCCATTAATGGGTGAAGCATTAAAACTAGAATTTACATGTTAATATCCAAGATCCTATCGAATCATATGTTAATTAGATCCGTCAAGAGTATTGTGTTAAATAAAAGATATCTAAGCGAATAAAGGAAAATACCAGCCACGTTATTTTGTGGTGGTTAATTAGGGTCATGCAACAAATCTGAAAGCTGCAATCTTAGATCCAAAGAAAGAACCTGAAAAATAGGTTGCTTTTTTATTCTGCTTCCTTTTCAACAAAGATTGGATGAAACAATTATCAGGCAAGTTATCAGAACTTCTTGAAATTAAGGGGCAAAAAAAGTAGACACAAATTGAAGCTGCATCCTCAAGAAAAATCATTAATTTGTACAATATCCTTCTTCAATCAAAGGTAGATAGATGAAATCCAAGTGAACATCTGAAATTAACATAAGATAATTTATAAAGAAGAATTATTAAAAAAAAAAAAAAAGTGATTGAAAATGTCAAACAAAGAGAAAGAGAAAAGAGATATAAGCATCATTGATCTACAGTGACTGCTACTGCTTTGCCTGTTCGGGTTTTTTAATAAGGAGCTGGGCGACCTGTGCCCCAATAGCCCTCAGCTGGTAATTGCACTGAATTTAGTAGATTTGGTGGTAACCCATGAATGAATGAAGCGTTAGGCTCTTGCAATAGTTGCTGCTGCTGCTGCTGTTGCGCCTGTCCCACATTAATTTCCGGTGACTGATCAAGAACCGATGGCACCTGCGACTCTTCCTCCTCCTCCAACGGAAGCCTCTCATACGCCGCATTACCAAAAGAAGCTGCCATAATCACCACCGGACCCGACGCAACAAGCGGGCCCACCACGCTTCCTCCAACCACCTGACCTTGACCACCGGCTAAATAAATCGTCAATCCTGACGCAGCCGGTGGCGCAGGAGGCGGCAAAAAGGACCCAGCAAGTGATAATATCTCAAACCTCCCTTGTAAATTAACCACTGCACCGGGTGTAGCCGGTTGCCTTAGAGTCACGTTACTTACTGTGCCGGTGCCACTCAAGATGCAAATCCCTCTTTGTCTCCGCCTCGCAAAGATTGACACGCTGTCCATTATGTCACAGCCGTTGGATATTTCAATGACGTGAGATCGGAGGGCATTGGCGCTGTCTCTGGTTATGATGATGGGTGGCTTAGGCTTGTTTTTTGAACCGGTCGGTCTGCCTCTTGGTCTCCTATTGATTTCACTTCCTCCTCCTCCGGAAACCACTGCTAGTTCTTTGCCTTCATCATCACGATCTCGTTTTTGGCCGCGGCTTAAGCTGCCGTTGCCGCTTTGTTCCTCTTCAGAATTATTTTGATGGTGGTGGTGAAATTGATGATGTGGCTGTAGATGAATATCTCTTGTGAGAAACGGAGGGGAGAGAGGATGTCCATGAGCTGTAACTGGATTCATCTCTTTAGAATTTGCTGGTTTCTTGAAACCCTAAATATTGAGCTAGCTAGCAAGCTCACACATACAAAACGTCAACGTTTAATTTGATCAGATGAGGAAGACAGCTTGAGTTGAGTTTTGTGTCACCGTTTAAAGAAAAAGGGAAGAGTTTTTAAGCATCAGCCACCAAATTTCAAGCTGAAATAGCTGAACCAAGCTCGCCCCTCTTTCATCTCTCTACTTCTAATGTCAATGAGTGTTTGTTCCTTTTGCTTAGGTTGTTTTTGGTCTAATTTAGTTGTTGGACTTGGGTTAAAAGGTTTGGGTGTGCCTAGGTTGTGTTTTATGTAGCTTTTTTGAGCAATGATATATCCACACAAAAAAATGACAAAAAATATTTAATTATAAGATAAATAAAATAAATAATTTTATTTGTCTTTTAATATTTTTGTGTTATTTTTGAATTAATTTTTGTGGATCTATTGTTTTTTATTTTATTTTATTTTATTTTTTAACTTTTTAGTGTAGTGTTAAATGTTGTTGGGTTAGGGTTAGCATTGGGTTAGGGTTAGGGTTAGGGTTAGGGTTAGGTCAAGGTAGCGGATCGATGATGGGTTTAGGTTTGGTAAGAGCGCGTGCGCATGGGCGGTGCTGTGGGTCCCACTTTCTCTCTCTTTTGTCTCTTTATACCACCAATACACCATCAACCAAGTTCCTGCTTCTTTTATTTATAATAAGATCATGACATCATCTCTCCTCCTCTCCATTAACTCACTCAAAACTTCAACTTAAATTATTAAGAAGCTTATGATCCTCTGAAGCTTTCTCGTTCATGGGTCAGTCTTGTTTTCAAAACCATGACCCGTTTTGACAGAATAAGCAAGCACTTAAAATCTCTAAAGTGACTGATGCTGGAAGATGCTTCATAGGATTCTTTTTACTCCAGGTTTTACGCAACAAACACTATGAAATGCCAAAGTGAAACTGTGAAAAAGACGTTATTTGTTTTGTTTGATAATGATAAAAAGATAAAATTAGAAAAACCGAACTGAAATGAAGAGCGTTACAATTAAAACAATGAAGTTGAGTGACTGTTGCATTTACAGTCACTGAAACAGATGAATGTATATGAGTGGCATACGATGGTAAAAAAATGGGGGGTATTTAATGAAAGAAGGTGAAGGCATGTGGTGGGTCATGGGAAATTGGAGTGGACCCACCCGAACAAATTGGGTCAGGAGACTCGGTGCGTGTCTTAAGTAGTCACAAACCAAACAATCTAATCACTATACATTACACTGATGTTGATGTTGATGTTTATTGTAAATTTGAGTTGTAATGTGTTGAGTTGTGTTAGGTTTTTCATTTTTGTTATTGTAGGTGTTAAAAAAATTAGCTATGTCATTATGGACACGTGTCGACATGCAGTTGAAACTTCCTCAGCACGTCTCCTCGAAGTGACTGTTGCGATCAGATGAAAGTCCACTAAGAAGGAAACACCTGTCATTGTACTAGTAGACATTATCTCCGAAGTCCAACAACCTCGGAATAGACCTAGACTCAATTCAGAATAATAGAAACTAGAAGTCTGGAGAAACTCTGGATTAACTGAGGATAGACCAGAACGGTCAGGTCCCAACCCCGGAATGATGTCACTTCGAAGTAACATTACTTCGTGATCATACTGTTCTGAAGTGGAGGAGCATAAGAGTAAATCCAGTCTGGTCCAAGCCAGTTCCGGAGTAGGTTCACATCGAAGATACTTCAAGTAGATCGGAAGCATTCCGACCTCAACATGAGTACCTCGAAGGACATGATATCATGTACACATGTCCGATATTAGTAGACTTTAATGGGAATCCACTTATCTTAACATACAAGCATGGCTTAGCATGCATAATAACATGTGTGATTACACCTAATGCAATATTAGAGCATGTATCACGTCAAGTATACACCATGCATATGGAGGACAATCCAGTTTTGGACAAGTGTCTGTTAGAAGTCAACACCTATACACTTAAACGAGGTCGGTTGGAGGAATGAAGTAATCAAAAAGACAATTAGAGCATTAAGCATACAACATCCTGCATTAAAATCAACTTAATTAGAAGGATAGAATGAAAGGAAAAACCCTAACTAAAGACGCTACGTGCATGCAGGCCCAATTTGCAGAGAGTCTCGAACGCAAAACCCATGATCCCAGTGGACTTAATTCAGGCCAGACCAGACAAATTGAAGGTAACATGCACAATCTCTATCATACTTTTACCTCACACATTTATCATACTTGCTTTATTAATAATACACAATTAAAATTTAGTTATATTTTAATATTATTTAATAATTAAAAATCATAATTTAATTAAAAAATAACGATATAGAGATTAAAAGAAGAGAAAATCACTATCAAAACGAAATCGTTCTGATCTTTTATTTTATTTTTATTTACCATCAAAATGACTTCATTTCAATGACAATTTTATCGTTGTTTAGTATTGTTTTAGTCTTATTGTCATTTTCCTTCATAAAAATCTCAAATCAAAACTCAATTGAGTACAAAATTTAAATTTCTTTATTGCGGCTCCACTCTTTGACACATGTCTCTTCCCCAATCTCCCCCATCTATGCTTTCAGTAATTTTCATATTTTATTTTACTTTTTTCATTAATAGAAAATAATTGGTGTATTAAATTACACTGCTGAAAATTCAATTTAAGAGCATGCAAAGCGAAATATTGGAGCTAGCATTAACAAGAAATTGACTCCGAATATTAATAGTTATAATAATCATTTTATAGATAATTATGAATTCATTCTTTTGAAGAGCTCAACAGGAACAGCTATGAATGCCATCACAACATCCAGCCAGGATCATGAATCATGATCATTTAACTATATTTATAGATAAATCGATTAGGTTATAGTTATAGATTGCTAATTTTCTAATAAAATATATAATTTTTATTACAAAAACTTTAAAATATTCGTCTAATTTACTCTTCAAATATATATATGTACGTATCTTTGTGGCAAATTAAAATTCTATCAGATGAATCTCATTTATTATATCTTTTGAAATTATTATTATTTTATGGCTCAGAATTTAAATAGCCCAATAATAAATGATGAGTCTGTTAGGTTTGTTCTTAGTTTTCCATGTTAAGAACTGTATATGAAAATAATATAGAGGAACATAATTTTGAAGCGTATATTACACTTTTCTTAAGTTAATTATTGTCTTTAATTTGTTGTCTAATTAAGAAAATAAATCTACAAGATACAACGAAGCCAATGAAATCAACCAACAATTATATATGTGATTTAAAAGAAGAATTTCAAAAAAGATGAAGATGAGAAAATAAGTGAGTTTATAGTTTTTGTAGAGACCGAAAAGATATCCACAAGCTGTGAAAGACACATTTTTTATTTAAATATTAAAAGTTATATTTATAAGTAACGTAGGACACTACCTATCTCCATATTGATATGATATTGTCCACTATGGGTTTAAGTCCTTATGGATTTGTTCTTGGGTTATACCCAAATGCCTCATATCAATGAAGATACATGTTCATCCTTGTATACCAATGATCTTCCCCATTCTTCCCCTCGAACAAAGGACCACCGAGTCTCCACTCAAACGATCATTCATCTGATCACTCTAGCTCGGACCAACTCCTCTTCACCTTGTTGGGATTAGGACACGTCCATGAAGACCGGAGCACACCGTCTATCTAACCGAGCACATCAACGAATCACTATCGGGGCTCACCACCTTTTTTTGTTCTGCATTTCGAGAATTCATGCACATGGCTAACTCCAGGGCATGACTCTAATACCACTTGTAAGGAACTTAAGACACCACTTATCTCCACATTGATATGATATTATCCACTTTGGGCCTAAGCCCTCATGGATTTACTCTCATATTAATGAAGATACATGTTCATCCTTATATACCCATGATCTTCCTCAGTCCTAACCAATGTGGGACTTTATTTGCTCAAAGCAATATTAAATCATAAAAGGCACCATTTTAGTGTATATAACAAAGATTGTATCTTTTCATAAACACCCCCCTTTAGTTTAAATACCAAAGATGGTATCAATTCATAAATACACATTTTTGTTTAAACACCGCAATTGTTGTGTATCATCAATTCTTAAAGACACTTTTTTTTTTTTTAGTTTATAGACCAAAGATTGTATCTTTTCATAAAGGCACCTCTTTTAGTTTATAGACTAAAGATTGCATCTTTTCATAATGACACCCTTTAGTTTAAATACCAATAATTGTATCAATTCATAAAGATACCCTCTAGTTTAAATACTAAAAAGTTTATAATCAAATATTAATTAAAAAAGCATTAATTTCCATCCACTTTATTTATTTCCAATTTCAAACTATAAAACTATTAAAACTCTTTTTTATCCCTTTACACAAATAATGTGGGATAAATATTTTATTTTTTTATGTTTTAACTTTATAATATTGTAAACTACCACAATATTCCAAATTCAAGATTTCAACCATTTCTGCCATGTTTTCAGAATCAGACCGGATTAGTCGATTTTACTGGTCGAATCAAAAATCGACCGTGAATTTGGTCCAATCAAATGTAAAAAACCTATCTGATAAAAAGTCAGTAAAAATCTGACCGGTTTTAGGAGTGGCAAAACGAATCAACGAATCGAATTTGTATCGAATCCTAAACGAATCGAATCAAATTGTGATGAATTCGTATTCGATTCATTTATTAAACGAATCCTAATATCAGGATTCATATTCGATTCGTTTATTAAACGAATCGAATACGAATATTCGTTTAGTCATTATATTATTTAATAAAATAATTTACCACATTTGATTTACATTAATTCTTTATAAATATATACATATGAAATATATAATTAATATATTTACTAAAAATATCTCACCAAATATCAAAAATATTACTTTTCTATGGTAATTAGCCATAATTTCTCGAATCTTAATTGAAAAATAACAAGAACTAGTAAATAAAAATAATAAAACGAATCATAAACGAATAAACGAATCAATGAGCTTAAATTCGTATTCGATTCGTTTAATAAACAAATCAAATCGAATTGATCCATTTATTAAACGAATCTATTTTTCCAAACATGTATTCGCTTTAAAGCGAATCGAATCGAATGAATAAACGAATCCTGACCTAAATTGTCACCCCTAACCGGATAGGTCCAAATTTTTTAATTTTTAATTTTTAATTTAATAATATTATTTATTTATGTAAGTCAATTTTACTGATTTTTTAAATACAATATAACCGATCAAATAAATAATTCATTGAATTTTATGTTATCGATTCGATGTCTGATTCGGTTACGAAAACATTGAAATTAAATAGAGAGGGGTCTCGATTAAGCAGGCTTCGTCAGGAGAATGGGATGGGGTCAAACAAAATTAATAACAGAACGTCAGACGCCGTTGGATTTTGTCTCCTCATTTGACGTAATTAATGCCAACTCATGCGCACGTGCATGTGCCTACACGCACGAGTCCACGCCCGCCTGCCTCATGCTCATATAACGGAATATTCGTTTTCCTGACGGTGATGATATCTTTTCTTGTCGTTTCTCTGATTGAAAGTATCTTCAAACATAAGCCATGTCCCATCACTAGTTTTAATTATTTATTTATTTACTTAATTTATTAGAATTCTCATTCAAATTTCAGCAGAATCAGATTTCAATCACTACAGTATAACGTGTTGTCGATAAATTTTAATACAGTATTAATTCGTCTTTTTATACTCAATTTTTTATAATTTTCAATCATACGTGAATATATATATAATAATGAACAATTATAAATTAATTACTTATAATTTT
The DNA here is from genome assembly GCA_019454045.1 of Zanthoxylum bungeanum. Taxonomy (NCBI): domain Eukaryota; kingdom Viridiplantae; phylum Streptophyta; class Magnoliopsida; order Sapindales; family Rutaceae; genus Zanthoxylum; species Zanthoxylum bungeanum. Next base: position 762 of record SKCR01010243.1, on the reverse strand, counting down.
TATTTAATAATTATCGATCATAATTTATTTAAAAAAAATCCATCACAAATATCAGCTTAACACTGAATTTAGGTCACTTGACAATACTTTTTTTTGAAACGTTGGAAATTTCATCTCCAAACCACCCGACACAGACTTAAGTGGAGCAAGTAAAACCCTTAATTGTCTCATGCTCTTACAAAGAAACACATTATTAATTTGGATTTGAACCAAGGACCTGAATACCAAATCATGAGTCCTACACCACCAAATCACACCCCTCGGAGACAATCATTTGACAACACCCCCAACTTAAAAGAAAATCTTCTATGCAACAGTGGTACCACGTCATCCATGCAACAAGCCAATCATCCACTGCCACGCATGCTAAAAATTAAAAAACAACTAAAAAATATGTTAAGAAACTCTACATGTCATTTTTTAATTCGCTTATGGTACTGCGTCACTCATACCACTGTTGCACCAAAGAATCTCTCCCAACTTTAATGTCAAATTTTTCCTTACACCCTATAAATTTTTGGTTACTGATCTCTCAAGTTCTCTTCTAATGTATTTAAAGTTCACCAACATTTATAATGTGAATAATGAAAAATAAAAAATGAAATAATAATAATGTATATAATAAGGAAAGTTCTCTACTGAGTGCATCGAGTAATGGAGATGTATGGTGAATAAGAAACCAAGGGGTGTGGGCGTTAATGAAAGAGTAGAAGGAGAAGCGTGCTCCTGACAAAACAGTACTGACAGACAAAACAATAATCA